>CAUYPK010089843.1:0-21831 GCA_963574355.1 Loris lydekkerianus | reverse complement strand
AAGAATCAACATTGTTAAAATGTGTATACTTTCCAGAGCAATCTACCAATTCAATGCCATCTCTATAAAAATACCAACATCCTATTATCCAGACATGGAAAAAATAATTCTCTGTTTTGTATAGAACCAGAAAAAAACCCCATATAGCTAAGGCAGTTCTTAGTAATAAAAACAAAGCCAGGGTCATCACCATATCAGATTTGAGGCTGTACTACAAGGCCATAGTGATCAAGACAGCATGGTACTGGCACAAAAATAGAGACATAGACATTTGGAATCGAATAGAAAACCAGGAAATGAAACCAACAGCTTACAACCACCTAATCTTCAATAAACCAAACAAGAATGTACACTGGGGGAAAGACTGCCTATTCAATAAATGGTGCTGGGAGAACTGAGTATACACATGTAAAAGACTGAAACCGAACCCTCACCTTTCTCCACTCACAAAAATTGATTCAAGATGGATAAAGGACCTAAATTTAAGGCACGGAATGATAAAAATCCTAAAAGAAAGCATAGAAAAAACACTGGAAGATATTGGCCTGGGGAAAGACTTCATGAAGAAGACTGCTGTGGCAATTGTAACAACAACAAAAATACAAATGGGACTTCATTAAACTGAAAAGCTTCTGTACAGCTAAGGAGACAACAACCAAAGCAAATAGACAACCTACACAATAGGAAAGGATATTTGCATATTTTGAATCAGACCTAAAGCTTAATAACTAGGATCTATAGAGAACTTAAATTAATCCACATGAAAAAAAGCCAAAATCTCATACATGAATGGGGAAAAGAAATGAACAGAACCTTCTCTGAAGAAGACAGACGAATGGCTAGCAAACATATGTGAAAATCTCCATCATCCCTAAGTATTAGAGAAATGCAAATTAAAACCACCCTGGGATATCATCTAACCCCAGCAAGAATGGCCCATATCACAAAATCTCAAAACTGCAGATGCTTTTGTGGATGTGGTCAGAAAGGATCACTTTTACACTGCTGGTGGGACTGCAGACTAATACAACGTTTTTGGAAAGAGTATGGAGAAAACTCAAAGAACTCAACCTAGACCTCCCGTTTGATCCTGCAATCCCATTACTGGGCATCAATCCAGAAATTAAAAAAAAACCAAACCTTTTATTATAAAGACACTTGTACTAGACTGTTTATCACAGTTCAATTTACAATTGGTAAAATATGGAAATAGCCTAAAGTGCCCCTCAAGCCAGGAATGGATTGGCAAGCTGTGGTATATGTATACCATGGAATACCAGCATTTGTATATGTATACCATGTATACCAGCATTGGTATTAACCTGAATGGAGGGGGAACACATTATTCTTAGTGAAGCATCACAGGAATGGAGAAGCATGAATTCTATGTATTCAACTTTGATATGAGGACCATTAATGACAATTCATGACTTGATGGGGGGGTTGGGAAAAAGGAGAGCAGACAGAGAAGGAGGGAGTGGTGAGGGAAAGGGAAAAAAAAAAAGAAAATAGTGACTAATTCTCACATAAATTGGATTTAATTTTGACCAAAGTACATTATTTGAACAGTAATTTTTTTCTTTTTTTTATTATTAAATCATAGCTGCATACATTAATATGATCATGGGGCATCATACACTAGCTTCATAGACCATTTGACACATTTTCATCCCACTAGTCAACATAGCCTTCCTGTCATTTTCCTAGTTACCGTAGCATGACATTTACATTTCACATTTGCTGAGTTTCACCCTTGCCCTTGTAAGATGCCCCGTAGGTGTGATTCCACAATACCCCTCCCCCCAACCCCCTCTGAACAGTAATTTTTAATTCATCAGTTAATATGTTGTTTATGATATTGCATCCTTATTTATAAGTGAAATATGTTTGTAATTTCCTTTTATAATAATATATATTTTCCAATTTTAATATCAGGTGTATCCAGATAAAGTAGAACGATTTTGAAGTATTTCTTCTTTTTCTATTGTCTATAAGATTAGGCATGGTCTGTTTTTTGAAATTATCTTCTATTTTTATTTATAAAAATAAATATTCTGTATTTTTTGAAATTTTAGAAAAAAAAAAAAGAAGTTAACTGATAACTCCATACTGAATGAATCTCAGAGTCAAAGCATTCTATGATATACATACTTTTATTTGACAATGTGAATGTTACATTTTTTGCATTATTATTATTATTATTGCTGAATATTTCATTGCAGCAATCATCTGATTTCTTTTCCAATTGTATTTATCTTTGTTCATTCTTTACAAGGCTTTTGTTTCTAGTCCTTGTCTTAAACATTGTTATCGTTATTAAATTTTAAGCCTCTTTAATTTTGTCAAGGCAAAAGTGGAAACCAAATAAACACACGTACATGATATACAGAAAATTTAAAAAAAAAAAGAAAAGAAAAAGGACTATTAACCTCAGCTGAGGGCCAGGCACAGTAGTTCATGCCTGTAATCCTAGCAATCTGGGAGGCCGAGGCAGTTGGACCTGAGCTCACAGGTTCCAGACCAGCGTCAGCCAGAGTGAGATATCACTTCTAAAAACTGACGGGTGTGTGGCAGGCACCTATAGTCCCAGCTACTTGGGAGGCTGAGACAAGAGAATCACTTGAGCCTAAGAGCTTGAGGTTGCTGTGAGCTGTGATGCCACAACACTTTACTGAGGACTACAAAATGAGACTCTGTCTCAAATAAACAAAATAAATAAATAAACTCAGCTGAAAAACAAGTAATGTGTCACCAAGAAATATAAAACTTATTGAAGGTTATGTGGAACCTAGCAAGGTGATGGTAATGCCTTGCAAAGGACACCAAAACAGGCAAAGACGTGTTATTTTAAGAAATACTAAAACTGATGCAGAAGCACACTGGGTATCTGCAGCCCTACTACCTTAGGTCCCAAATGTAAAACCAGGATATAGTAAAAATGAAAGAATAGTTGTGCCAGAATTACTGAGAACTACTGTAGTGCAGGCTGTGCACAAGTCCACCCATCTAGAACACTCTACTTGGAAACAACTACTAGGAAAACAAGCCTGGCAAAAACAATAAATCAAAGCTGTGTCACCTGTAGCCAATGTAATGCCAAACAAGGCCCGGTCTACCACCAGGTATTCAAAGTGTAAGAACTACACCCTTTGAAAACATTCAAGTGGACTTTACTGAAATGCTTCCAAACAGAGATGGAATAAGTATTTTCTGGTATTCCTATATACTTACTCAGGATGGGTCGAAGTTTTTCCTACTCAAAGTGAAAAAGCCAAAGAATTCACACGTTCTCTACTTAGAAAATCATCCCTAAGTATGGCATGCCTCTTTACATAGGCTCTGACAATGAACTTGCTTTTGTGGCTCCATCTCTAAAGCACAAGGTAAAATACAATCCCCTGTGTATTCTACAACTTCTCTGCCATTGAGAAATCAAGTTTAATTGCCCTAACTCACTGTACAGAATCTTAAGGTTAAGTTAAACATCTCACTCCTTTCACATCTCAGACTTTTAGAGAAGCTTGACTAAGACTTTATATACAACCTTCTTTTTCCTTTTTTTCCCGAGTTTGAAGTTAAAAGGAAGCAGTAAGTAGGGAACAAATAGATGTGTAGAAAGACACAAGTATGAAGAGGTACTTTTAATACAGAAGGATAAAAGAAAAGAGAACAGTTCTGCCTAGGAAAGAATCCTGTATGAAAACTTTTTGTCTTAAAGTAACTGTTAGTTTTAAGAAAGAAAATTTAAGATGAAAACAAGGAATTTTAAAATATTGAAAGATTGTGCATATAAGTCGTGAAGGTTTGTGAAGAGGAACTGAGAAAGAATTTTGTATATGATTAAGTTGATTATAATGATGAAATCTCTAGTTAAAACAACAAAGTTGTCTGTTCTCAGTTTCTAAGAGGGTGGTGCCTGTGGCTCAGTGGGTAGGGCCCATACATAGAGGGTGGCCGGCTTTAACCCGGCCCCGCCAGCTAAAACAGCAGTGGCAACTGCAACAAAAAATAGCCGGGCCTTGTGGCAGGCACCTGTAGTCCAAGCTATTTGGGAGGCTGAGGCAAGAGAATTCCTTAAGCTCAAGAGTTGGAGGTTGCTATGAGCTGTGATGCCAGAGCACACAGTGAGAATCTGTCTCAAAAAAAGTCAGAACTCAGGGCTGGGTGCGGTGGCTCAAGCCTATAATCCTAGCACTCTGGGAAGCCAAGGCGGGTGAATTGCCTGAGCTCACAGGTTCAAGATCAGCCTGAGCAAGAATGAGACCCCGACTCTAAAAACAGCTGGGCATTGTGGTGGGCACCTATACTCTCAGCCACTTGGAAGGCTGAGGCAAGACAATCACTTGAGCCCAAGAGTTTGAGGTTACTGTGAGCTATGATGCCAGAGCACACTACCAAGGGTGACAAAGTAAGACTCTTGTCTCAAAAAAAAGAAAACCAAAACCAAATCTGTTTCCCTGCTAAAAACTGGTTGCTACATTACAAATGCCTTAAAATAAGGTACCAGCCCTCAGCAGAAGATTCAAGGTTATTTGTTCATTTGGAAGTGAAGGAAAAAAAAAAGAGCCCTCTTTACTTTTTGAAACAGCAGCCATTTTTTCCTTCTCAATTGGCATTGCTCTGTTTGGCTCTTACAGTAACGGAACATATTCCTAACAAATAACTGCTACTATGTTAGAAGTTGACTGGAAACTACGTACTGCCCATAGGCCACAGAGTTCTGGAAAAGTTAAAAGAATGAATAGAACACTAAAGGCTGGTATAAGGGAAATATGTCAAGAATCTAAACTTCAGTGAATCTAGACTCTACCATTAGCATTGTTTAAAATTAGATGTACTCCTATTAAAAGAACAGGGTACTCACCCTATAAAATTCTGTATCACAGACTCCCTCCCATTTTAAGAAATTTACCAGGGACCCTAAGAGAACTGGAAGAAATAGAACTTAATAACCAACTAATGTCACTGGGAAAAATGATGAAAAAGGATTTCAGAATAAGTGCATGATAGATGTAGATGTCCTGTTAGTTTATCTTCCCCAGTCCATCCCTATTCTCCACGTAAGCAGGTGTGGAGTAAAGATTGAAGCCTGAGCCCACTGAAATCACAGTGGAAAGCCCCCCTCTTGCAATAGTGATCCTGTCCACACCAACAGCAGTGAAGGAGAATGGCATTCCTGCCTGGATATATCACTCATGTGTGAAACCAGCCAGTGATGAGGAGTGGATAGTCAAAGGATACCCAGAGCATCCTCACCGCCTTATCCTGAGAAAACAAACATACTGAAAGCTGACTGGTCTGCGCACACAGAAGCTGGAGGATGAGCAGCAGCAGCGTGAGACTGATTCTTTGTTTTAGACATTTTCACCTTTCTTCTTTTATCTTAGGTGTAAGACATGGTGATGGTTGTGAAAAAAAAAAATGCATCTAAGAGGTAACCCAAAGTGGACAAACTGTCAAAACTGTGTTATTAGTTTTCTCTTATTATGAATGTACAGGGAAGCCTGAAGGAACTTGCATATATAATAACACCCAATATCAGGTATGTGTGCCCCCCAGTGGGCCTACTGTTTGCTACAATCCTTCTGAACCCCCAGAGCAGACTGAATTTGCTATGTGTGTATACGGATATCCCTAGAAAGATAATAACCTGAGTTGTAACAGAAGGAATACCTGGGCGGCACCTGTGGCTCAGTGAGTAGGGCACTGGCCCCATATACCAAGGGTGGCGGGTTCAAACTCAGCTGGGGAAATTGCAATCCATTAATACTAAATATAACCTATCCTTCTGACCCTAGATGGGCAAAAGGTGAAAGCCTATGTATCAACCTATGATGAACTACAACAGCCTGCTCCAGACTTTCCTCCTAAAACTAACAACTTATTTCTCTACCTGGCAGAAAACACTGCTCAGTCCTTGAGTATAACATCTTGCTTTGTCTGTGGTGGAACAATGATAAGCAGCAAATGTCCTTGGGAAGCCAGAGAAATTGTTCCCTTGGATTCTACTCCTAATGTCACTGACAATAAGCATGCAGTGGGAGCAAGCTTTTGGGCACTAACAACATCCATCCTAGGTCAATGCTGTTTAGCCAGTGAAGAAAACAACTTCACCATCTGGTAGGAAAGCTGTCATGTCTAGGCCTAAAAATGTATAACGAAAACACCAGTGGAACTACCTGGTACTGAACTAAACCCCCTGAATGGATTTCCAAAACACAAAGCTGCTTAGGACAATCCAGGACTTAGTGTTAACTGGGCAGCTCCACAAGGTCTCTATTAGATCTGTGGACACTGGGCCTACATTAAGCTTCCTGATAGATGGTATGGAAGTTGTGTAATAGGTATGATCAAACCTTCCTTTTTCCTAGGGCCCCTAGAGACTGAAGAGCTGTTAGGTTTTCCAATTTATGCTTCTGGACTGACAAGACAATAGCATGATGTGATAATAGGAGATTGGAGAGACAATAAATGGCTCCCCCAGGAATAACAAATGAAACAAGCAAAGCCTTGATCTTACTAGCCCATGAAGAAACCCAAACGAGAAATACTATTTATCCAAACCTATTTGCCTTAGACTACCTTCCAGCAGCTGAAGGAGTGTGTGAAAAATTCAATTGAACTAACTGTTGCCTATAGATTAGTGACAAAGGACAAATAATTGAAGATATAACTAAAAAGATAATTAAAATAGCTCATGGACCTATGGGAATAAGGGAGAAATAAATCTTATACCTCTTAATGATCCTGGAAAAGCAGCAGGCAGGGGCAGAAAAACTCCTACCCCAAAGATAAGAACAAACCTTACACTGAGCTGAAATAACCTTGGGGAAAAAAACTGTAACAAATAACAGCATCCTGGTCTCTTGAGAAAGCTCATCATTAACGCTTTGAACTCCTTGTTAACTGTGACTATGCAGCTCATCATTAATTCTTTGTACTCCTTGTTGTAACTGAAACTATGCAGCTGACACTGAGCTAAAAAAGAAAGTATAAAAGATTTTGGGAAAAAAACAAAATAAACTGTTCACTGGAGCTTAGCATTTCATGCCTTGAGGCACCTGAGTTCTGGCTGGCAATTAAAGCTCCCTTCCTCTATACTGTTGGTGTGTCAGTCAGTTTTAATTCACTCTTTTCCTGAAACACGACCTCTGCCATCACCAGCACTCCAAAAAGCCTCTCTGCAATCCCTGAAGCCAAGGCCAGTGAGGGCACAATTGGGAAAGCCTTCCTTCATCCTGTGGAGGATGGCCCTTCCATACCAGACTGTATTTCAACATTTTAATTATGTATTTATTTCTAGATAGCTTGAAAGACCTATTATTTCTAAGGAGCAAATAACACAATGGCTTCACTTTTCTACCCCTTATCTTGAGCAAAGACAGCCTTTACCATTTTTCACTAGGTCATGCAAAGGAAGTGCAATACAAGTGCATTTCAGTTAAATTTTCTTTTCTTGTTATCAAAGAAAGAATATTACAGGGTCCACTATAATCTTAACCCCATATTGTCATGTATAACTAAATGGGGAGTCAACTTTCATTATCATTATCTGGATCTAGCTAGGTTTTCCATCTTTTTGTATAGTCAGATGGGTCCCTAAGTACCTGATTTCAATATGGATCTCATATGTGTGGTCTATCTTCTCTCTATTCAAGTCCTGCAGTCAAAAGGGTGAAATCACAAAAAAAAAAAAAAAAAAAGAAGAAGAAAGAAAAAGAAATCAAGGGCACAATCAGACCACCATGCTCACAGTCATGGCAGATACACGTATGTTAGTATGGGTCAAGGGTCAAGGTTTTGGCTCAGGCTTAGCAAATTAGAAGGCCTCTGTCAGCATCTTTACCAATTAGCATTACTTTTCAACATTACTTTTTAATGTTTGTAAAGTATGTAAAGAAAGGGTAATTTGAAAGTTCCAGCACCCTTCCAAAGAGGTATAAAAGAAAAGCAGGTGTCTTTTGATAATTAAAGTTTGCAACACTGCACATAACTCAACACAAAACATTTCAGGTAAATTGATTTTTAACTTTTTTCCTCCTTTACCTACTTAGTGCTCAAAAATCCAATACTCGGCTTGACGCCTGTGGCTCAAGTGGCTAAGGCGGCAGCCACATACATCTGAGCTGGAGGGTTCAAATCCAGCCCGGGCCCACCAAAAAATTATGGCTGCAACCAAGAAATAGCCAGGTGTTGTGGTGGGTGTCTGTACTCCCAGCTACTTGGGAGGCACAGGCAGAAGAATCGCTTGAGCCCAGGAGTTAGAGGTTGCTGTGAGCTGTGATGCCATAGCACTCTATTCAGAACAAAAGCTTGAGGCTATGTCTCAAAAAAAAAAAAAATCCAATATTCACTGTCGCTCCTATTCTTCAAGATGCTTTAACCTTTCCAAGGATTGATAGGAAGCAATAGGAAAAATATTTCTACTACTCACTGATACCAAAAAGTTTTAAAAAATTTTATTTTTATTTTATTTTATTTTATTTATTTATTTATTTATTTATTTAGACAGACCCTCCAACTGTTACCATGGGTAGAGTGCCGTAGCATCACAGCGCCCAGCAACCTCCAACTCCTGGGCTCAAGCGAATCTACTGCCTCCACCTCCCAAGTAGCTGAGACAACAGAAACTCGCCACAATGCCAGGCTATTTTTTGGTTGCAGCCATCATTGTTATTTGGCGGGCCCAGGCTGGATTCAAACCTGCCAGCTCAGGTGTATGTGGCTGGCGCCTTAGCCACTTGACCCACAGGCGCTGAGTCTATTTTAATTTTTTTTTTTTTTGAGACAGAGTCTCACCTTGTTTCCCTTGGCTGAGTACCATGGCGTCACAGCTCACAGCAACCTCCAGCTCTTGGCTTAGGTGATTATCTTGCCTCAGCCTCCTGAGTACCTGGGACTACAGACAGGCGCTCGCCACAATGATCGGCTATTTTAGTTAACAAAATTTTTGACCATCTACAATCCTATCAATATATATATTTTGGGGGGACAGAGTCTCACTTTGTCACCCCTGGTAGAGTGCCCTGGCTTCAAAGCTCACAGCAATCTCAAACTCTTGGGCTTAAGCCATTTTCTTGCCTCAGCCTCCAAAGAGCTCGGAGTACAGGTGCCTGCCACAATGCCTGTCTATTTTTAGAGATGAGGTCTCACTCTGGTCAGGCTGGTTTCCAACTTCTGAGCTCAGGCAGTCCATTCACCTTGGCCTCTCAGATTGCTAGGATTACAGGCCTGAGCACCATGTCTGGCCACTATCAATTTTTATAGAGCACTTCCATGAATAGATATCCAAATAGCAAATAGAATGAAAAGAATTTTGAAATACCAACAAGAAATTACATGCCTAGAGTAATCTAATAAAAACATAAAAAATATACATAACAATTTTAAAGTTCTTGGCTGGGCACGCCTGTAATCCTAGCACTCTTGGAGGCCAAAGCGAGTGGATAGCTTGAGCTCACAAGTTCGAAACCAGCTGAGCAAAAAGTGAGATTCCGTCTCTACTAAAAATAGAAAAACTGAGTCAAGAGGATCACTGGAGCCCAAGAGTTGGAGGTTGCTGTGAGCGAGGATGTCAAGGCACTCTACCCAGAGGGACAGCTTGAGACTCTCTTAAAAAAAAAAAAAAAAATGAATTTTAAAGTTATTATTATTGTTGTTGTTATTTTTTTGAGACAGAGTCTTACTCTGTCACCCTTGGTAGAGTGCTCTGACGTCACAGCTCACAGCAACCTCCAACTCTCGGGTTTAAGAGATTCTCTTGCCTCAGCCTCCCAAGTAGCTGGGATTACAGGCACCCACCACAATGCAATGCCTGACTATTTTTTGTTGCAGTTGTCATTATTGTTTAGCTGCCCCGGGCTAGGTTAGAACCTGCCATCCTTGGTGTATGTGGCTGGCTCCATAACCACTGTTTACAAGTGCCAAGCCAAAAATTTTAAAGTTCTTAAATGTAGGCAAATAAAGATAGACAACATTCCTGAATTAAAAACATGTAACCTCATTGATATGTCGATTTTCATCAGTTAATCAATGTATCCTGATCACAAGGGAAATGCAAATGTCTCTTGAAGGCTTTGCTGTTCTCCATTGTTCTAAGGGGAAAACAGGCAGGATTGTCCAGGACAGTTATGACAGTAAATAGCCATTTAGTAAGACTAGCATTCCTGTATATGAAAATATGTGGTCAGGGGTAGTGCCTATGGTTCAAAGTAGTAGGAGGCTGGCCCCATATACCGGAGGTGGTGGGTTCAAACCTAGCCCTGGCCAAAAACTGCAAAAAAAAAAAAAAAAGTATAAGAAAATATGTGGTCAAATATAACATCTAAGACATGCAAGAATGTAATATATGATGAGAGGGTGGTAAGGGAATGAAGGATGACAAATTACCTATTGGGAATCAGTGCCTGTAGCTCAGCCACTAGGGTGCCAGCCACATACAATGGAGCTGACAGGCTCCAATCCAATCCAGGCCTGCCAAACAACAATGGCAACTACAACCAAAAAATAGCTGGGTGTTGTGGCGAGTGCCTGTCATTTCAGCTACTTGGGAGGCTGAGGCGAGAGAATCACTTAAGCCCAAGAGTTGGAGGTTGCTGTGGGCTGTGACACCATGGCACTCTATGAGGGCGACACAGTGAGACTCTCTCTCTCAAAACAAACAAACAAAAAAAAATAATAATTACCTGGCGGCACCTGTGGGTCAAGGAGTAGGGCACCGGCCCCATATACCAGAGGTGGTGGGTTCAAACCTGGCCCCTGAAAAAAAAATTCACCTATTGGGTACAATGCACACTATTTGCATGGTGGGTACTCGAAACCTCACCACTATACATTCATGTAACCAACCTGCATGCCCTAAATGTACTTCTACACCCTAAACATACAAACACTAAACAAAAAGAATTTAGTATGTGACAACACAGTTTCCAAATCAGTTGAAGGTAAAGACAGCTTTAGAGTAAAGGGGGTAGATAGGTACAAAAGAGGTTTTGTGCTTCACACAATAAACTATGATAAACTACATGGATCCAATAATTTAATGTACAATGAACGGAATCATAGAATAAGTAAGAGAAAACATGAGCTAAATCTTTTATAAACCTGCAGGGGAAAGCCTTTCTATCTTGGAGCCAAAATCCATCAAACAAATCATGTATAAATACAAACACGTAAAATTCATCATGTTAAAAAAAAAAATCAAAGTCAGACAACTTATGACAAATGGGAAAAATTCCTTATTTTATTTTATGTATGTATTTTATGTATGTATTTATTTTGAGACAGAGCCTCACTATGGCACCCTCGGTAGAGTGCCCCAGAGTCACAGCTCACAGCAACCTCCAACTCTTGGGTTTAAGAGATTCTCTTGCCTCAGTCTCCCAAGTAGCTGAGACTACAGGCGCCTGCCACAAAGCCCGGCTATTTTTTTGTTGCCGTTATCATTGTTGTTTAGCTGGCCTGGGCCGAGTTCAAACCCGCAAGCCTGGGTGTTTTGTGGCTGGCGACTTAACTACTGTGTTACGGGGCGGGGCCTGTGGCTCTGAGTAGGGCGCCGGCCCCATATACCGAGAGTGGCGGGTTCAAACCCGGCCCTGACAAAACTGCAACAACAACAACAACAACAACAACAACAAAAAAAAATAGCCGGGTGTTGTGGAGGGCACCTGTAGTCCCAGCTACTCCGGAGGCTGAGGCACGAGAATAGCCTAAGCCCAAGAGCTGGAGGTTGCTGTGAGCTGTGATGCCACAACACTCTGAGGGCAACAGAGTGAGACTCTGTCTCTAAAACAAAACAAAACAAAACAAAAAAGCTAATGTGCTACGGACGCCGAGCCACCCTTGCAGTTTAATAACTGAGCAGGCAGATCCTCCTCTGGCCATGTGGTTGGGAGGACCCGAGTGGGGCGAAGGAATTCGCGCACCCTCTGCTCCCGCCTGCCCTTGCACTCTGGCAGGGGATAAACGTGGACTTTCTACCTACATTTGCCAGAGCACAAAAGTAGGCAGCTGTAAAAAGAGCCCAAAATGAGTCCTCAACTTCTCATCATCACCAGAATGAGCACCGGAACCCCCAGCCGGCGGGGCTGCAACCACCATGGCCATAAGGTGTTCACTAGCACATTGTGGAGGGCAGGGAAGATGCCCGGGTTCTGTTCTCCCATGTGAGAGAAAGGAAAGGCGCTTGTACCTTCTAGCCAAGGCCACGCGACGGCGGGAAGACAGCACCCGCTTACTAGGTCCTGCAGTCTCATCTCGGATTCTGGGTTGGCTGCTACTGCCTGCCCCATCGCCTCAGAGATTCCTCTCAGAAGGAGTAGGGGACGGAAAGAACCTGGGGATGGCTGAAGGGTGGGATACGTCCTATTTCCTTAATGCAGGCTCCGCCCAGGGGAGGGGTGGGAGATCCTCCGGCTACCCCTAGAGCATGAAAGGGCGGGGGGAGGTGGGTTGAGAAAAGGCAGGAGGGAACCCTCTATTCCTTGCTATTACTAAGGAGAATCTATTTGTTGTATTTGTTTCCTTGCAGTTAAGTTCCTGCAAGCAAGAACACAAATGATGGACTTTGCTGGAATAGTAAAACGCGACGTTTACCATTCGATATTGGCAGAACTGTTGAGAGGAAACAGAAGTTTTAAAGAGCACACTCTGTGGGGCGGCGCCCGCGGCTCAGTTGGTAGGGCGCCGGCCCCACATACCGAGAGTGGCCGTTTCAAACCCAGCCCCGGCCAAACTGCAACTGAAAAATAGCCAGGCGTTGTGGCGGGAGCCTGTAGTCCCAGCTACTCCGGAGGCTGAGGCAAGAGAACCGCCTAGGCCCAAGAGCTGGAGGTTGCTGTGAGCTGTGACGCTACAGCACTCTACCGTGGGCGCAAAGTGAGAATCTCTCTAAAAAAAAAAAAAAGAAAAGAAAAAAGAGCACACTCTGAAACCATGTTACAACTTTGTAGTATTCATATGCCTGAGGTTTTAATTTTTTAATATTTTTTCTTCAGACAGAGTCTTCCTTTGTTGCCCTCGGTAGAGTGCCATGGGGTCATAGCTGGGATTACAGGAACCCGCCAGAAAACACGGCTATTTTTAGACATGGGATCTCACTCTTGCCCAGGCTGGTCTTCAACCCCCGAGCTCAGGCCATCCATCCGCCTCCGTGTCTCGGAGTGCTAGATTACAGGCTGTGAGCCACCATGTCGGACCTGCCTGACCTTGGTTTGTTTGTTTGTTTTCAGACAGAGTCTCACTTTGTCACCCTCGGTAGAGTGCCCTGGCGCTACAGCTCACTGCAACCTCAAACTCTTGGGCTCAAGCGACTCTGTTGCCTCAGCCTCCCAAGTAGCTGGGATTACAGGCAACGGCCACAATGCCCCGCTATTTTTTAGAGACGGGTGTCTCGTTTTTGCTTAGGCTGGTCTGGAACTCCTGAGCTCAGGCAATCCACCCACCTCGGCCTCCCAGTTGCCTGTGGTTTTTAAAGGGCTTAATTACTCCCTCCCCAGGTGAGAGGGGGATTCTCAAGACCCCACACTGCCCATGCAGGGAACTCCTGGGGGGCAGCGCCTCTTCTGTGGCCTTCCCGGGGCTGCAGCTGGTGGTTTCCAGGCTTCAGAGGTGGGTGGGGATTCACTGGGTCCCAAGGAGTGGCAGCCACGGGCAGGTTTGCCCTACCCCACTGATGCCCTCATTTATATCTGCCTTATTTATTATTCTTTTTTTAAAAAGGAAGATGCTTCTCCTCCAAAATAATGTTCAGGGAATGGAGACAGCTATAGTGTATGGAGAGAAATGAACATAACCTAAGATGATACCACTCAGAAAAACAGGGTGCCAAATTGGAGTGTGTACCCTCCCTGCACTGTGTTCCCTAAGGACAGTAATCAAAGGATCTCCCAAGGCCGGTGTGCAACCTGCCAGCTATTTGGTTACTAAATAATTGACTGTGAAGATATTTTTCTAGGCCCTCTTTATTGCCATTGACAAACATAATCCATTTTGTTTTTTTCCCTAAAAAAATAAATCCTCACAGTATGTGAAAGCAATTTAAGTTAACTGAAGTTACCCTGCTCAGATCCACTCCCTAATGTAACAACCTTATAAGAAACATTTTAAAAAAACATCTCTGGGGCCTGTACATCAACCAGAAAACAGGATAACTGGCCTTTGATGGATGCCATCTCCTCAGAATGTCCTGCCTCCATTCGACTCCTCCCACTTCTGACTTTCCCACTCTCAGGCCCCCCAAGATCACCAGCTGGCCGGCTAGTCCTAGCCCTTTTGTTATTGGGGCAGCAGCAAGACAAAGAGAGCAATTAGGCTCCTGAAGTGCTTTGTCCTGGACAGACTGCTGTCTTTTTGCATTTGAAGCCTTCAATTGGTGGGGGGCAGGTTGGAGGGGTGGTTTAATGCTGTGCCACAGCTTTCCCATTTGGAAATGAGTGGGGAGGAAAGAGACCTTCCACCCCTCCTTCCCAGGTGGGAACCTCTAACAAAGCCCTGGACTATGAATCTTAGCAGCCCCTCTCTGAATTCCTCCCTGTTTTTCTCCTTCTTCACTCCAGGGAAATATGCCCATTCCACCATGCAGAGAACCAAGTCACAGCCTTTTTTATGTCCCTTCTCTAGACAGACACAGATTCAGTAAATACTCATTGTGCCAGGAAACTGAGGTCCTCAGAGGTTAAATGGCTTTGCGAAGGAGGACCAGGGTGGCACAGGATGGAATCACACATGCAGGGCTCTTATGCTGCCAGGTCTCTTCTTTCCCTATACAAGAAAAGATACTCAACATTAGTGATCAAAAAAATACAAATCAAGGCTAGGTGCGGTGGCTCTCACCTGTGATCCTAGCACTCTGGGAGTAGGAGGTGGCTGGATTACTTGAGCTCAGGAGTTTGAGAACAGCCTTAGCAAGAACAAGACCTTGTTTCTACTAAAAAAGAAAAAAAAAATTAGCCTGCATCATGGCAGATCCCAGTAGTCTCAACTAATCTGGAGAGGGAAGCAAGAGGATCACTTGAGCCAAAGTGTTTGAAGTTGCTCTGAGCTATGATGACACTAGAGTGAAACTCTGTCTTAACAAAAACAAAAAAGAAACAAAGAAAGAAATCAAAAGCACAAAATATGAGGGGATACCCCTTCACACCTACTTGAACTTCACACCTACTTGAATGACTAGAAAATGGGGGCGGCACCTGTGGCTCAGTGAGTAGGGCGCTGGGTTCAATATACCAAGGGTGTCAGGTTCGAACCCGGCCCCAGCCAAACTGCAACAAAAAAATAGCTGGACACTGTGACGGGTGCCTGTAGTCCCAGCTACTACTGGGAGGTTGAGGCGAGAGAATCACCTAAACCCAGGAGTTGGAGGTTGCTGTGAGCTGTGTGACACCATGGCACTCTACCGAGGGTGACAAAGTAAGACTCTGTCTCTAAAAAAAAAAAAATAATAAATAATAATAATAATAATAATAATAATAATAAAATGGAGGCTGGGCACCTGTAGCTCAAGTGGCTAGGGCGCCAGCCACATACACCAGAACTGGCGGGTTCGAATCTAGCCTGGGTCTGCCAAACAACAGTGATTATAACTACAACCAAAAAAATAGCCACGCATTGTGGCAGGCACCTGTAGTCCCAGCTTCTTAGGAGGCTGAGGCAAGAGAATTGCTTAAGCCCAAGAGTTAGAAGTTGCTGTGAGCTGTGATGTCATGACACTCTACCCAGGGCGACAGCTTGAGACTCTGTCTCAAAAAAAAAAAAACAAAAACAAAAACCAATAAATAAATAAAATGAAATAAAATGGAAAAGTAGTGTTTGGTAAAGAACTTGCAAACAGCATATACTGCTGGTGGGAAAGTAAAATGATGCAGCCACTGTAGAAAGCAGCTTGGCACTTCCACAAAAAGTTCAACACACAGGTCAGGCACAATGGCTCAGCCCTCTGTAATCCTAGCACTCTGGGAGGCCTTGGCAGGTGGATTGCCTGAGCTCCTGAGTTAGAGACCAGCTTTAGTAAGACCCAGATTCCCATCTATTAAAATAGGCCCAGGCTGTGGCTGGCACCTGTACTCCTACCTACTTGGGAGGCTGAGGCAAGAGTATCAATTTAGCTTAAGAGTTTGTGGGCAGCGCTTGTAGCTCAGTGAGTAGGGCACCAGCCCCATATACTGAGGGTGGTGGGTTCCAACCAGGCTCCAGCCAAACTGGCACAAAAAAATAGCCAGGCGTTGTGGCGGGCACCTTTAATCCCAGCTACTCGGGAGGCTGAGGTAAGAGAATTGCCTAAGCCCAAGAGCTGGAGGTTGCTGTGAGCTGTGATGCTACGGCACTCTACCCAGGAAGACAAAATGAGACTGTCTTAAAAAAAAAAAAAAAGAGTTTGAGGTTGCTGTGGACTATGATGCCAAGGCACTCTACCCAGGATGACAAAGTGAATCTCTCTCTAAGAAAAAAACAGAAAGAAGGAAGTGGTAGAGGGGTTGTTATAGATTAAAAAACAATTAGGAGATATTTCGACCAATGTGATGTGTGACACTTATTTGGATCCTAATAAGAGGATACCTCAAATTTCAGAGGCATATTTAGGACAATCAGGGAAATTGGACAATGATGTTTTCACACAGCATTAGAAAATAATTGTAATTGTTGTTATATGCAATGATGGTATTTTGGTTATTTTAAACTATTGAACTGTATGATACAATAGAGTGTATGAAGAAGATAATTTCACAGGATACCTAAATCACAAACCTAAATCACAAAGAAAGCTTTGGAACAGACTGTGTATGGTCCATTATTTCACTTCCAAGAAACACAGTCAACAGCGTTTTTTCTAAAAGACCCATAAGGGCAGTGCCTGTGGCTCAAAGGAGTAGGGCGCCAGCCCTATATACCAGAGGTGGCAGGTTCAAACCCAGCCCCGGCCAAAAACTGCAAAAAATAAAAATAAAATTTAAATAAATAAATAAATAAAAAGAAAAGACCCGTAATTTTGGACTTGCCCGGCTTATCAGTGTTGCTGCTAGGCGTTCCTTTCTTTCCATCTCTGGATTTACATTTCTTGATTTTTGTGTATTTCGAAACCTTCCTTTTAAAAAAAAATTGAGACAGAGTCTCACTTTGTCACCATCAGTAGATTGCTGTAGCATCATAGCTCCAGCAACCTCTGACTCTTAGACTCAAGCTATTCTTTTGCCTCAGTGTCCCTAGTCGCTGGGACTACAGGTGCTTGCCATAACACCTGGCTATTTTTTGTTGTTGTTTAGCAGGCCTAAGTCAAGTTCAAACCCATCAGCCCCAGAGCATGTGACTGGTGCCCTAATCACTGAGTATGGGTGCCCAGCCCATAGAAACTTGCTTAATGATGCACATATATGAATAAGCCATGTGATATCTTGAATATATTTAATACCTGGAAATACTACAGAAAAACCCAAATGAGGCATAATTAGAGGTCTGGGCACTGTGGCTCACCCCTTTAATCCTAGCACTGTGGGAGGCTAAGGCGGGCAGTTCATTTAAGCTCAGGAGTACAAGACCAGCCTGAGAAAGAGGAAGACCCCACCTCTAAAAAGTAGCTCAGCATTGTGCCAGCAGCCTGTAGTCCCAGCTACCTGGGAGGCTGAGGCAAAGAGAATCTCTTGAGCAGAAGAGTTTCAAGTTGGTGTGAGCTATGATGTCACAGCACTCTACTGAGGGAAACAAAGTGAGATTGTCTCAAAAATAAAGACATAATTAGAAAAAATATTAATTACTGTGGTAGGTTGTTGGTAGGCATATGGAATTTTTAATGTATTGTTCTTTTTAACTTTTTTGAAATTATCCATGACAAAGAGTAACAAGAGCACCTAAATCAGCTTTTGAGTATATTGGGGAGAAATATGAATGAAAATACTAAAAATAAAAGAGTTGATTACAGGCTCGGCACCTGAATTCAGCTCAGCAGCTAGGGTACCAACCACATACACTACAACTGGTGGGTTTGAAATCAGCTTCAACCTGCCAAAGATCAATGACAACTAAAAAATAGCTGGGCATTGTGGCAGGCACCTATATTCCCAGCTACTTGGGAGGCTGAGGCAAGAGAACCACTTAAGCCCAAGAGTGCGAGGTTGCTGTGAGCTATAATGCCACAGCACTCTACCCATGGTGACAGCTTGAGACTATGTCTCAAAAAAAAAAAAAAAAAAAGAAAAGAAAAAAAAAGAAAGCAAGAAAAGAAAAGAAAAGGCTAGTTAGTATCATTGACCACAAGCCTGGATCCCAGCACTTTACAGTATGAACTCACAACACAGTTACAGTTGATGACATCACAATGGATTTTACCCTCTGATGTCCAGACCATCTTCAAGCTTAGACTTATTCGTACTAAGGTTGTGTAGTGGCTGGAAAGGTTTACTTACGTTGTTCTTGGTTTTTTTTTTTTTTCAGATTATGTTTTATTTCTCTGCATTGAGTGTGAGGAAACTGAAATGGCTTAATAAAGGTAATAAAATCAGCACAATCACTAACTTTCCTTCATACATATTATTTTGCAGTATAGGTGAATATTACTAATTGGTTTGATTATTCTTTTTTTTAAATTAAATCATAGCTGTGTACATTAATGCGATCACGGGGCACCATACACCGGTTTTATAGACCGTTTGACACATTTTCATCACACTGGTTAACATAGCCTTCCTAGCATTTTCTTACTTATTGTGTTAAGACATTTACATTCTACATTTACTGAGTTTCACATATATCCTTGTAAAATGCACCGCAGGTGTAATCCCACAATCACCCTCCCTCCACCCACCACCACCCTCACATTAATGTACACAGCTATGATTTAATTAAAAAAAAAAAAAAAAGGCAGTAGGAAGGTTGAGAATCACTGCTATGGACTTTCCAATCATTAAGATACTGTACTGAAAGAGAAACATAAGATGGTGGGCTCACCTAGGAAATGGGAAATATCAGCAGTCATATTTTCTAACATTATACCTTACTTATACATGGCTATATAGTTTTCATCCAATAATCATCACGAATGGCAAGAAGATATGAAAAACTACTCAAAGTTTTGCTTTTGATGAGTTGATTGTCTTCAAACAGAATTCTCATGCTGTTCAAGAATTACCAAATGGAGTTCAGATTTATACATTTAATTCTGCCTCATTCTATAAAATAGAGTAGGGGGTGATCCCGGAAAGGGTGTCTCCCAACAAAGGTGATGGTAGAGAAGGAGGTCTCCAAAAGGGATGGTGATGGTGATAGTTTACTAATTAGTCCAGGTATAGGAGTTGGAGGAGGAGGAGAAATGCCCCTGGGTAGAGGTGGCACTGGTAGAGCTTCTGGTAGGGATGGCTCTCTATCTACCTGTGCAAATGCTGAGACAGATCTTGAAATTTATAAGCAACTTGACAGTCCATGCTTTTCTAATATAAATAATCAAAAGTTTAAATGCTTGCAATAAAAAAACGTAGCCCAGAATACTTACTAGTAGACATTGGTGTTTTCGTAGTGATTATAAACTGCTTATTGATTTATCAATGTTCAAGGACTTAACTCTGCGTGCAAAAGATGAATAGATGTATAGATATATAATAAAGATTTCAAACTCTACACAATGACTAGATTTAGTGGCTCATGCCTATAATCCTAGCACTTTGGGAAGCCAGCAAAGATGGATTGCTAGAGATCAGAAATTAGAGAGCAGTCTGAGGAAGAGTAAGACCCCTCTCAACTAAAAATAGAAAACCTAGCCCACCAGGGCACTCTACCCAGCACTACAGAGTGAGATTCAGCTTGAGAGTAAATAAATAAATAAATAAATATTCTCACAGTATTCATCACCTTCTCAATATGATACGTAGGAAAGAGTCATTGATTTCACTTATTTGAAAGCTAAAGAAGTAAATGATTAATTCAAAATCAGAGTGCCAACTTGATGAGGTCCCAATGGGTTTATGATGCTGACTAGCTCCTCTCACCTGGTCTTCTTCTCTCTCCCTGCCTCAATACTTCTAATTAACTGAATGTAATCACAAGGGCCTCCACACAGTACAGGAAACCAGTGTGTGCTGAACTGTGAACCAGCTAGCCATCTTCACTGGGAAGAGTGCGTATGCCAACTATGTGATTCATGAGATCCTTAGCCAGTAAAAACATTTGCAAATAGGGCCTTATGACTCTGTCATCAAATTTTGTGTCACTTTCTAAATTGCCTACAGTAAGAGCATATTATTAAAATCATAAAAGAATACTACACCATAAATAATAAGCTATTCACCTTAGAATGTTACTGTGAGCTTGTCCTGTGCTGTGGAGGAAAGACTAATATATAATAGACATTCATAGCTACAGTTTTCTTTCCTAGAATGCACGTGAAATGAGTTCATGCTGAATCTTTCCCAACAGTGGTTTCAGTTAGGTGTAAGTCAAACTGCTTACCTCCATGGCCACATGGCACTTCACATGGGAAGTTTCACAATTGCCTTCAGAGATTACAGTGGAGGGTGATAGAAAGTCTTTTCCTCTGAAGTACAAGGGGAAAAACAGGATCACTTCACATTTTTTTAGCAGCTCTCTGGTTTATGAAAATATCAAGCTATCACAATGGCCTTCAAAGATTTCAGGTTACTGAAATGGCCCTGCCTGGCTTGGCTCACTGTTGAGTACTCAGAATATAGCTGTGATATGGCTTAAAGTCTAATGTGCACACCATTTTTACAAACCTCTTTTCTTTTTTCTTAGACAATCTTACTCTGTCACCCTGGGTAGAGTCCCATGGTGTCATACCTCACGTCAACATTAAACACATGGGTTCAAGTGATCCTCTTGCAGTAGCTGGAACTACAGGCACCCACCACAATCCCCCAACTAGCTTTTCTACTTTAGTTGTGATGAGGTGGGGGTGTCTCGCTGTTGCTCAGGCTTGTCTCCAACTCCTTAGCTCAGGAGATCCCCCAGTCTCAGCCTGCCATAGGATGCAAGTATTTCAGTCAGACTTGTAAAAGGTCATTGAATTCTAGTTAAAAAATGTCCTTTTCTGGGGCTTTGAGGAGTGTCCAATCCACACACCCCCGGGCCACAAGCGGTTTATGTGAGGACGTTTTTGCTTATCTGTAGTGGTAGATTGCCGGGAGCCAAAGCTTAAGAAAGAGTTCACTCTGGAAAAATACTACAATAAGTCAATTACAACCAGACAGGCGAGAAAAACATTCTGACCGTTCAGGAACTAAGATAACCTCACCTGCTACCGGGAATTCCCCACCCTCTCATACCCCCGAGCACACTTCCCCCTCTGCTTGTGTTTATATAGCTGTTAAAAAATAAAGTTTTTCAGAGCTTGATCAGAATCCTGTCTTGCTCTCATTCCTCGTGTCTCTTGTCTTTTTCACTCCCTCACCCCCTATCCTAGGTCCCCGTTGAATTAGCCCTGCAGGCCAGGGCAATTGGCGCCCAGACATGGGGCGATTTGGGTCTGGGGTCCGAGAGAGCATTGCTTCATAAAGGCCAGCCGGCACCTTGGATCGTCACTTCAATGGAGGAGTGAGTGAAAGATCCGCACTGTGATCACCACAGAGACACCCGCCTGTGAGACAGATCCGATTTAGGTGAGTGAAGCAACACAATCATGGAACAAGCATTGAGTAAACATGATTTATTCTTACAGGGGCTTAAAGAGTCCCTCAAGACATGAGGAATTCAGGTAAAGAAAAAGGATCTTAAAAGATTTTTTGAATTTGTTGGTAATATATGCCCATGGTTCCCCCTTGAAGGAACTATTGATGAGAGATGGTGGGCCAGAGTAGGAGATTGTTTTAAGGATTATTATAAATCATTTGGCCC
>CAUYPK010089841.1:0-13002 GCA_963574355.1 Loris lydekkerianus | reverse complement strand
AGAATCAAATAAGAGATGAATGATATGAAGAATATAGAAAGGATATAGCAGAGCTGAAGGAACTGAAGCAGTCAATTAGGGAACTTAAAGATGCAATAGAAAGTATCAGCAACAGGTTAGACCATACAGAAGAAAAAATTTTGGAGGTAGGGGACAAAGTTCTTGAGATCATTCGGATAGTTAAAAAGAAGAGAGAGAAAGCAGAACGTTCACTGACAGAATTATGGGACTTTATGAAGCATTCCAACATACGAGTTACAGGAATCCCAGAAGGGGAAGAATAATGCCCCAGGGGAATGGAAGCCAAATTAGAGAATACTATAAATGAAAATTTCCCAAATATCACCAAAGACTCTGACACACTCCTTTCAGAGGGCAATTGGACCCCAGGTCGCCTCAACTCTAATTGAGCTTCTCCAAGACACATTGTGATGAACTTGTCCAAAGTCAAGACCAAAAGAAAAGATTCTGCAAGCTGCCAGGAGTAAGTGCCAAGGGCAAATCCATAAGAGTGACTGCAGACTTCTCTAATGAAACTTTCCAAGCAAGAAGGCAAAGGTTATCTACCTTTAATCTACTTAAACAGAACAATTTCCAGCCCAATTGAGGCAATTAATGACAATTAAGGTCACAGTGGGGATGGGGGAAGGGAAGAGCAGAGAGAGAAAGAAGGAGGGAGGGGTGGGGAAAGGAAGAGCAGAGAGAGGGAAGGAGGGAGGGAGGTGGGGCCTTGGTGTGTGCCACACCTTTTGGGGGCAAGACAGGATTGCAAGAGGGACTTTGCCTAACAAATGCAATCAGTATAATCTGGTTTATTGTACCCTCAATGACTCCCCAATAATAAAAAAAAAAAAAGAAATTAAGCACAATTTCACCTTTATGTTACTTCAAGTTTGTCTGTATAGAGAAGACGATCTCATCTTTATGTTGTACCACCATGCTAAACTACATCATATACACTGGCTCAGAAATTTTGAAACCATAACTAATAATGGCCTGATTTTTAAATGCTGCACTCCTGAAAATTTTTATTTGAATGGGTTGAACTATTAATTTAAGTGTAACTGTGCATCTCTATTTGTTTAAGTAAAAGGAGGTAAATACAGAGAACTGTGGTTTCTGAGTGTGCTAGATCTATGCCTAGAAAAGGATCAGCCCCCAGGGTCACATATATGAACCAGGCGTCAGGTCAAAAGAGGATCTACACCAGCTGTGGTGACTCATGCCTGAAATCCTAGCATGTGGAAAAGCAGGTATGAGGACTGCGTAAGGCCAGGAGTTCAAAACCAGCCTGAGCAGCACAGCAAGGGCCCCCATCCCATCTCTCCACAGTGGTATGATCTGAGTTGCTCAGGAGGTTGAGCAGGAGGAGGATCACTTGAGCCCAGGAGTTTGAAGTTGCAGTGAGCTACGATGATGCCACTGCACTCTAGCCCAGGCATCAGAATAAGACCATGTCTCAAAAGAAAAAAAAAAAAAAAAAAGGATCTAACTGAGAACTAAAAATGACAGATTAAATTGATTTCTAATGAGGAAAACTGACGGCTCAGACTGGTAAAAAAATCTGTGAATGATGCTATGAATTATAATGAGATAATAAAACATAATGCAGTGAATAGTAGGCTGTGTCAGCAGATTCTGTGGTCAAGATTTGATGGGAATGGGACTAAATTCACCCAGGGAGGCACTGAGTTAGAGACTCATGCAGTCTGAATGCAAGGAGAAAAGGAATGTATTTTATCTTTGTAAACCTCATTTCCCATCATGCTAAGCAATCAGCCTGGCATGGGATATGCTTTCCCCAGGCTTCTTCAAAAAGCAAAAGGTGAAGTTACACACAGTCCACAACATTTACTTTCTATTATTACATAAAACAACTGGTAAAATGCAACATTACTGGGAAAGGATCCTCATAAAATTTGATTCGGCACTGGCATAAGGATAGACATACATCAATATATTAGAATTGAGAATCCAAAAATAAACCTGCATATTCACAGTCAATTGATTTTCAATGAGGGTAACAATATAATTAAATGAGAAAAGAATAGTTTTTTCAACAAATTGTTCTTAGAAGAAAACACAATCGTAAACCTTTGTAACTGCATTTGGCAGTAGTTTCTAAGATATAACATCAAAAAAGAAAATATATATTAATCGCAATCATTAAATTTAAAACTGCCATGCTTGAATACACAAGTCAAGAAAGTGACAAGGCAAGCCACTGAGTAGGAAAAATATTTGGAAAGCATGCATCTGATGAGGGACTTACGCCTCAGATACATAAAGAATCCCTGTGATCAGAAATAAGATGACAACACAATTTTAAAAAATGGGCAAAGGATCTGAATAGATGTTTCTCCAAAAAGACATACAGGTGGTTAATAAACTCATGCAAAGATAAAGTCACTAGTGATTAGGGAAACACAAATCCAAACCACAATGAAGTACCACTTCTCTCCACTAGGACAGAATCTCTTGTTAACCAGAAAGATGGAAAGTGTTGGCAAGGATGCGAAGAAATTAGAGCCTACGTAATGCTGATAGGAATGTAAAATCATGCAGCCACTTTGGAAAACAGACTGGCAGCTCCTTATATGACCCAGCAATTCTACTCATAAATATATAAGTACACCCAAGAGAAGTGAAAACATATGCAAACATATGCAAATACAAAACTGTTTGCATATGCAAATACAAAAACTGTACACAAAACTTCACAGAAGCATTATCAATAACAGCAGAAAAATGAACAACCCTACGGTTGAACAGATAAATGAAATCTCTGATATATCCACACAATGGAATATTACTCAGCAATAAGAAAAAATTAAGTACTAATACGTGCTACAACACAGATGAACCTTGAAAACATCTAAATGAAAGAAGCCAGATACATGTTGTGGCTAGATTAATATGAAGTGTCCAAAACTATGGAAACCAACTAGATTGGTGGGAGTTCCAAAGGCTGAACAAGAAGGGGGGAAGTGGGAGCAATAACTAAAGGATGGAGGGTTTCTCTTTTAGTGATGAAAATGTTCTAAAATTGTGGTGAGAACTACAGAACTCAGGGAATATACTAAAAGTCATTAAATGCTATACTTTTAAATGTGTGAACTGCACAGTCTGTTGATTATAGCTCAATGATGATCTGAGCCATGTGATGTTGTACTGCTTGGTTTTAGAGTACTGGCCAGGTTTCAAATAAGAGAATCAACAATATGCCCCTTTTTATAGAAACATGATGTATTAGAAAGCTATCCTTTTCATTAGTATCAAGTTCATAAAATTAAAAGAAAAATCTTTATTTCTCTTGTCAAAGCATTGAGAGAGTGATTTTTTGTGTGTGTCTCCACACTGATAAAAACTTACCTCATGTTTTAGCTTATTGATCTCAATATCCTTTTCAGATTCTCTGGTTTTTACATCTTCATGAAAATTAAACTCTTCATTTTCATGTTCATTTAACTTTGTTGCAATTTTTAAGAGGCACTTCAGTCTGCAGAAATGTACAGAATGAGAAAGCACTAAATATTTAATAATTGTTTAAACCAATATGTTCTAGCATATAAATGAAACATATCTATTAATTATGATCCTCTCTCATTATTTTCAACCTAACATTGTTGGAAAACATTCTAATGAAATTATAATTCTAAGTAAATAATAATGTAGAAAAATTTATTGACATATGTGGCAGAAAAAGAGTTAATATTGTAATCATACACAGGGTTTTTATACATAAACTCATAACATCCATTTTAGTATGTTAATATAAAACATGAGCTTGTTAGAAGTATTAAATATAACCTAATACCCCTCAATACCCATTGTGAAGAGGAAAAGCTGACTTACATATAAATGTTTGAAAAAAGGACACAAAAAATACATTTTGATAGCCATTGACCATAGTTGATAAGAAGAAGAGAAAGGACACACAAAAAACATCAAGGAGACCATTCAAAGTAGTAAAATGGGAAGAAAAGCATCTTTGAAGTTTGATTTGAGTCAGAAAAAGAAATAAGCAGACTTTCAGGAGAAAGGAAATAAGCATATGTGTAAAGACTTAAAAGTCTGTTTTAAGAAGAGAGCTAGAGATCTTTGCTAGCACAACATTAACAGGAGGAAAGGTATGTAAAATCATGTAGAGAAAGGCAATGAGAGGAAACATTGAATAGAATCAAACTTCAGTATTCAGGAAACAAAGAGAAAAGAAGTCATGGGGGAGTGGGGGCTTGTAAGCCATTGGTGAAAAATTCCATATTCTGTTTGCTTTTCTTAAGTTGACCAAATTTTCATAGACCAGACATGCACCACATGTACTCAATGGAAATTCCTTATGTTGACCAGTTTGATACAGTCCTTTGGCTGGTCAACTTACAGCAGTTGTACTGTATTTGGTATGTATGATACATACATATACATATGCATATATATACACACACACAAACACACACATATATAAACACATACAAATTTATTTTTAAACAAATGTAGTAACATGTATCCCTCATGTATACATGGAAGATATACATGGAAAATGAGTAAATTTCCATGATATAATTTATAACTAAAAAAAGAAAAAGGCAGAATATGTACTCATCAGGATAATTTTGATGTTGTTAAAGAATGACATAGGTTTTTTTAAATATTAAAGGATTTGAATTCGGAGGGAAAGGACACTACTAAAAGAAGCAAAGGAAGATTGCCAAAGACAATGGAAGGAGTTTCAGAAATAAAAATTCAAAGGAGACGATGAAGAGTGCAGTTGCCATCGTATGCCAAAGGCATTGTTACTATTGTTTTCAAAAACATTAGAGAATAAGTATCATACTTTGACATTTAAAAAGGGTTTCAGATTGTTTTGAGTTTCTGAAATAAATTTAAAAATAGAATAACTTAATTATGAAAATACAGATACAAAATGTGTACTTAAGCTTTAATAAAGGAAAGTAAAATTATAGTTAAATCAACAATGAATGGTTGAAATGATCTGAAATAGTAAAAGCTTACCTAGTTACTCGTTTTTCTAATTTACTGTTTTTCTTCTTTTCTTGATCCAAATTATCTTCCAGCAATTTCTTTGACTCAATAAGTTTCTTTACTTCCTTTTCATTCTCAGACTTGAAAAAATAAAAATAAAATTTTAAAACCTAGAGACACTCTTCTTTCTTAAAAATATTTTTCAGGAGTTCATGAGAAATATGTGTATAGACTGGTTTATAAAACGTAATTCATAAACCTGATGCCTGTAAGAACAGATTTCAAAAATAATGATTTTTTCCTTAAAAATATCACTTTCATAATTTTCTTCTTTAGAGTATGTATTGTCAAATTTTATTTGGTAAAAACAGAGGTTTTTACACAGTAAATACTAAGTGTTAATGGAAATATTTTAAAAAGAGTCGTTATTTTTACATTTTAGTTTCTCAAGAGGCCCTAGCAACCTTGTCATCAAAAGTTTTAAGATATTCCAGGTTATGTCAAATTCTGAGGCAATTTTTGCAGAACTCCTGCCTGGTTCCTATTATATTATTTTTGATCCTCACCTGACTTCAGGATGAGGATTTAATCTCTTCAATTAAAATTTAACCCTCCACTGCAGTCAAAAAAATCATAATTTGTGCTTGATTCTTATGGCTTTTCTAACACCCTGCTTCTTTCCTTCCTTTGGACGATAATATTCTTTAATACATGGTCTCATGTAGAAATCTACTATTTCATCACTTGATTGTCTTCTTTCATCCTAAATCTGATCTTTAATCCGATAATTCCAGTAATAAAATTCTGGGGGGTCATCAAGACCCTGTTCTTTAGTCTTTAATGTGCTTTACTTCTTGGCAGCAACTGCTAGCAGTGACCACACCCTTCCCTCTGCTCCTCTGACCCTGATTCATATTTCAATTCAGCACCCATTGATGTTGAGCCCTGACCTTTGCTTTTCCTCAGTTTCAGTTCTCTCAGAGCTTGCTGCTGAAAGCTCAAGGCTTTGACCCAGATTCATTCCCTCATGGACACTGCCAGCCCTGACCTCTTGATTGAGGGCTCCTCCTTTTCGTTCACTTCTCATCAATAGTGTTCTTAACCATGCACTCAGCAATCATTTCCTAGTGCAGATTCTTTGTTTATACAGCTGCTCTTCCACAGTCTCTGTTTATTACTGTTGCTGTTACTTTGAGTGTAGTGTTATTTTTTAATCTGGTAGGGCACTCCTCCTTTAGGATGCTGATCAGCATATTTTGTCTGTTTTTTTTTTTTTTTTTTTTTATAAGGTAACACTTTTCCACATGGATCAGATGATCAATTGTCTACCTCTATTTTTGTTGAATAATCCCCTTTACCATGGACACATGAACTTAACAAAGTTTGTTCTAAAGTTTCTTTCAGATGAACACTCAACTATCATTTGGAGGATGGCATCATCTGAAGTTCTCTCTTCTTCCCAGTCCAGATTCTTTACCTCAAAATTGTGTCCATCATAATTACCTTACCCAGGTACTCTCTGGCTTTGGAATTCAAGAGATAAGAACCTTTTGGAGAAGTTGGAGGCTATCAAGTTGGTCCAAAGATGTCTTCAAAGTAGATAATTGCAGGCAGAATGGGGACCAAAAATCCCATTCTTGGCAAGGGAAAACACCCACAGTAAAAAAAAGGGAAAAATAAAAGGAAGCTGAGTGAGGCAGAACAAAAAAAAGTCAGCTAGTTTAACTTCACACCAGCTGCTGCTAAATTTCTTATCTGAGCAAGTTTCCTGCTTTCCCTAGAGCTCTGGCCTATTGGAGATACAGCTTACTAACACCCCTGCTGGGTCTGTGAACAATCTGAGGAAATAATGACCACAGAAGATGCTGTGGGAAGGCCTGGAAAGATACATTAACTAGGCTGTTTCCTGCCCAGTAAACAGTCAAAACAAATACCCATTGTGGAGGTGTGTATTTGGCTGGGCCACTGTCAGAACACCTCAAGCGGGCGATGGTCCCCTGAGTTCCCACCTTTGAAAATTCTATTCTGTGTGTCTTGTCTCTTTCTTTCTCATTGTTTCTAACTTTATATTTCTTCAGTCAGTCGCTGCCAGATCCACAGGTCTGAATGGGCCCTGCCCCCAGGGCAGGACCCTGGCAGTTAATTTTTTTTTTTTTTTTTTTTTTTTTTTGCCATATTTCTAACTCATTTCAATGGGAATCTACATAAAATCTCTCTCATCATTTTTGAATAAGCATAATAGGTTGAAAATACTCTTATGAATTTTTCCAATTTTGATACCATAATGTCTTCCTGTATGACACAGATGTAAAGGAAGTCTCCTGGCACTCTCATTTACAGGAGCCTCCTTATTTAGTACATTGGCATGCCACTTGTATAAATAATATGCTGATAAAATGAAACTAATTTATATTAAGCCTAAGAAAAATAATTTTTCAATATTCTTTTGACCATGAAGATAGCCAGTCAAAACAGATGTTTTGACTTGTTCTGGATAGGTGTGTCACTTTTATAGACTTGCAACACCTAAGTTGTGACTTAAAGAAAGTAGTTAGTAGGAGCATCTACCTCATTGTTCAAATTTCCTATTCACAACACTATCTTTTGGTCTTCATTTCTACATACAAAAGCATGGATGACAGGAGAATCCCCTCTGCTTGGGAAAATGCTGGTATAATGATCAACCACTCTTGATGGGGAATACAAATTACAACATAAAAAACAATTCCTTCTCCAAATCTCATTGATGGGTTTAGATTACAAGAGAAATTCAGAATTCTAAAATTATTACTCAAATTTCTTTTCAGAATTTGAAAATATGGTATGAAATATTAGCAGGGACTCAAACAGACAGTTGTACACCAATGTCCATAGCAGTATTATTCACAATAGCCAAAAGGTAGAAGCTACCCAAAAGTCCATCAATGGATGAATGCAAAAACAAAAGATGTTATACATAAAATGTTGTTTCTAAATAATCACAATCTTTATTAAAATCTTACTACCAAAATCATTAACGTTTTGATTTCAGGTGACTTCTTTCATGAAGTCAAGACTTGCACTACTAACAGAAAGTAGTATCACTATGAATACAATAAATATTTTTATCACTAAGACTTTTCACATTGTCTAAAATATTCTTATATGCAGAGAGTCCCTGAATTATGATGCTATAACTTAAAAATTTTCAGCTTTACCATGGTGTGAAATCATCAGTTTATGCACGCTGTGAATTTTGAGTTTTCAATCTTGACCTTTCCCCGGGCTAGAGAGACCCAGTATATGAGATATTCAACACTTCATTATAAGACAGACTTGTGTTAGATGATTTTCCCAACTGTAGGCTAATACAAGTGTTCTGAGTCTATTTATGATAGGCTAAGCTAAGGCACAATGTTAGGTGTATTAAATGCATTTTCACTGTCCAATATTTTCAACTTATAATATGTTTATCAGGATGCAACCTCATCATTAACTCAAGGAACCTCTGAAATAGGGGTTGAGCACCCCTATTCTGAAAATCTGAAATACAAAATGCTGCAAAAACTGAATGTTTCTCAGAAGAGGGGTGATGCTACAAGTGGAAAATTCCACACCTGACCTGGTATGATAGGTCACACTGAAGACACATTCAAACTTTTGTGTTATGAACATAATTATTAAAAAATGTTGTAGAAAATTACCTTCAGGCTACGTGTATAAAGTACATAGGAAACATAAATGAACAGGGCACCTGAGCACAAGAAATGGAATGACTCTTCGCCAGGTTCTTTCTCGACGTCATATTTTGAAGAGCATCCAGTCTAGAACAGTATGTTTGGACTTCCGTTTCCTGTGTTTCTTTGTTCTGCTTTTCATTCTCCAGAGTAGACTTTAGCATGCTGGTCTCAGCTATGAGAACATTAAGTTGCGATACAGTTTCTGTTAATGTTTCTGCATTCAGTTGAAAAGCCTTTTGGAGGTCATCATTCTTTTGTTTTTCAACTGCAATATCCTCAAAATATTTCCTTTTATTTTCCTCATTCTGTTTTTTTATGATGTCTCTTTCCAGTCTTAGCACAGTAGTTTCTTCTTGCAACATGCAATTTTTATGAAACAGATCTTTGTCTTTTTCTTCACTATGAAGAATCTAAGTAAAAACAAAGGCCCCTTTTATTAAATAGCTAGCAGTCAATAAAATGACATATGATTTCCTCTGAAATTAAAGAATAACCTGTATATTTAAACAATGAAAGGTTGCAATAAATGGAAATCCAACTGGAGGAAAAGTTGGACAAAAACCTCAAACCTCGTGCTCACTTCGGCAGCACATATACTAAAACTGGAACAATACAGAGAAGATTAGCATGGCCCCTGTGCAAGGATGACATGGCAAATTCGTGAAGCATTCCATATTTTTAGCCGAGCAACCCATGAGTGAAGTGGGGATCTGGGTGATATTGTGTGACAGCGGCAGGGGCACCCCGGGCCACCCCAAGGTGTACATAAACTTAGACAAAGAAAAAAAACTGGGACATGTGGGTATTGTGGACTCCAGTTCAAGCAGCACCATCACTAGAGTGAGTCATGCTCCATAGGCCTTGGAGTGTGTGCGTGGGCATGTTGGTGTGAAAACAGTTTCTGGACTACACATTCTGGATGAGGGTGTCCTGGTTTTGAATAAAGGGGGTCACTGTGAAAAACAAACAAACAAAACCCCTCAAACCTCATAATAATGTAAATTTCCAAAAGCTCAAAAATTTATTTGATAACAAAACACAAACCACTGAAGAAGTCTTCAAGAATCTCAGAATTTGAAAAACTATTCCTTGATTTACAACAAACCCTAAGGCATAAAATAAAAGATTCATAAATTTGACTACATTAAAACTGTGGGTTTACAGTCTCATGTCCAATCTATACATACTCCATGGTAACAGCCTTAGTTCTGCATATACTTTGACAGGTTAAATTTCCCAAAAGTCCTTAAGTTCCCTTTCCTTGAGAACATTCTACTTTGCTAACATTTTTATAGGCAGTTATAAGAATTACACTGACAAATTATAAATGTAAGCATTTCTATATATAACATCAATGAATTCATTTCACTATCACAACTCTGAAAAGAACAGTTTAAAAATATAAGCAAGCTGCAAGACTGTCCCAAAGTCTTCTGAGTCTACTTTTAGTGCTCCTCCACCAAATCACAGTTACTTCTGTGGTGTTAATGTATAAATACAAAAGAAGCCTCTTGTTGCAAAACGCCAAAGGTAAATACGATAAAATTTATACAGCTCTTGGCTCAGTGCTCATAGCACCATGGTTATAGCGCCAGCCACATACACGAAGGCTGGAGGGTTCAAACCTCGCCTGGACCAGCTAAACAACAATGGCAACTGCAACAAAAAAATAGCTGGGCATTGTGGTGGGTGCCTGTAGTCCCATCTACTTGGGAGGCTGAGGCAAGAGAATCACTTAAGCCTAAGAGTTGGAGGTTGCTGTGAGCTGTAACGCTACAGCACTCTACTGAGGGTGGCATAGTGAGACACTGTCTCAAAAGAAAAAAAAAAAAAACTTTTTAGAGCATTTATTAGACAATCATGAAATGATTTGCCACTACAGCTAACTTTTCTTTCCTCTTCATAATGTTTAAAACAGTAGCACATGTGAAATAGGGAAAAATAAACTTAACTATTTAACTAGGAACAAACAATTATCAATAAATTCTCATTAAGAGAGAATAATGTGAGGCTTGGCACCTGTAGCACAGACACATACACCCGAGGCTAATGGGTTTGAAACTGGCCCAGGCCAGCTGAACATCAATGACAACTGCAATCAAAAAATAGCCGGGAGTTATGGCAAATGCCTGTAGTCTCAGCTATTTGGGAGGCTGAGGCAAGAGAATCGCTTAAGCCCAAGAGTCTGAGGTTGCTTTGAGCTGTGATACCACAGAACTCTATCAAGGGCAACATAGTAAGACTTTGTCTCAAAAAAAAAAGAGAGAGAGAGAATAATGTGGCATATTATTGTTTTCAAAAGCTTTTTGAACTAAAAGATACTACTTGGATGCCAAGAGGTATATGGAGCTATAAATGTCATAGTTCATTTTTAAGATGAGATAGCATTTTTGGTTAGCTTTAGACCTAAGTAGTAAATGTTAAATCAAAGGAATATTTTAAGTAATATAGATGAAAAAGTTAGAAATATAAAAATTTTTACCAGATTAATTTACCTCATCCAAATTCTTTTTTACAATCCTCAATTCCTTATCTCGTGTTCTCAGTGTCCGTTCAAGTTGTTGTTTCACTTCAACTTCTTTCCTGTACTGTGCTTCTTTTCTTCTTAACTCTTCTTTAATTCTTTCATAAAGCAGATCAGCATTTCTTCTTTTTTCTTCTTCTTGTTTTAAGGTAAATCTGTAATTAAATATACTTATCTTAAAATCTGTTTTGTTAGAACATTAAAAGTTCATTTTGTGACCTATCACATCACGTTATTAGTTTTTTATCTTAAAACATTTTTATATTCTTGAATATTTTTCCCTCCTAGTTCTCAGGTCTTTAACTCTTCACTTCAATCTCTTCCAAAGGACATACATATTTGAAAGGTAGCAATGAAAGAATATTATGCTAATTGATAAGTTTCTATACTAGTAACTCCAGTAAATACTAAGAAAAAGGATATTGGAAATAATTCAGTAAAGTTACAAGTTAAAATTACCTTTTCCCCCAAACAGTCAAAATTACTCAATTAAAATAGACCACTTAGGGTTAAGTAAATAAAGTTACTGTTTGTAAACAATTTAAAAATCTACAAGAAATAAATTTTCATCTCCATAAAATATTGCAGATGTCCTTAAAAATGATTTATAATAAAAGATAGCACCTTCAGTGTTTTCTATACAACATATATTTGCAGTGTAACATAACCCAATACCAAGCTAAGGAATCTTATATCTGCTATTCTCACTTTTAATGTGTCTTTATTTCACTTTCAACTTATCTTATTGATTATGCATTTCACAAACAACTTTAAGATCTCTTTCAGAATAAGACAGGATCTAATATTTTAATTAAACAACGAAGCAAAATATGTGTTTTCAACACAGAACTTTTGATTTTTATCTGTGTATAAGAGTGAAGTGTTGAATAAACTTATTGGAAATGACTTTCCATTTTAATTTTTATTCCATGTATATTAAGAGTAAAACTGCATAAATTTTTCAAAAAATGATTCTGAGTTGAAAGAAATAACCATTTCATACTCTGTTGGTTGAATTGTAAATTAATATAAACTTTCTTGAGAACAATTTATAAGTATGGATCAAAGACCTTTTAAAAAAACATTCCTATACTTTAGCACAATTATTCTATATTGAAGAATTTACTCAAAGTAAGTAATTAGAAATATATGAAAATGATTTATATGATGTTCCTTTCAGCATTAATTATAATACAAAACAACATAAAAACTCAGAATAAAATTTGTTAAGTAATGAAATTTTCAAGTGGTAGACTTCCATATACCCATATAGCTATGAAATTTTTCATTTAAAAGAATATGTGCTTAATCATCAGAGTATTCATAGTTAAGAATTTGTTATGTTATTTCCAAGATTTTCACACAACTCTGAAAAAAGAGGTCAAAATAGCTAGCCTACCATTAATAGGCTCAGAACAATTTTGCTGGATTGAGCTGGTTGCCTCCTGCTGTTGTGGAGAGAACACTGTTCCTCCTGGCTTTTGGATCTTTTTCTTTAGATTCTATTTAGGTATTTTAAGTGTTAGCCTTTTTTTTTTTTTTTTTTTTTTTTTTCCTTTTTAACAGTTCAGCTCTTGAATTTTTCCCTTTCTTAATGAGTGTGGATCCTGCATGTCCCCAAAGGCTGCCTTGCCCTGAAGCATCTGATTCTAGTGATTCTTCTTCAATGCCTGTGATTTGTGGGCCTGAAGAAAATTATCCATCCTTGCAAATGTCTTCTACAGAGGTGCCCTTCACAGAGACTGCCTCTCCTCTTCCTACTTCTGTGGATCTGCT
>CAUYPK010089839.1:0-30818 GCA_963574355.1 Loris lydekkerianus | reverse complement strand
AAAAAAACTGGCAAAGTCATCTCAGGTTACTTTGGCCATTATTCCTGGTGGGCTTACATCTGTATTGCAGCCCCTAGATGTGTGTCTAAATAAACCCTTTAAAGACCGTGTGCGAGAGATATGCCATGAATGGATATCATCTGGTCAAGCCCAACTGACAAAAGTCGGAAATCTAAAGAAGCCTGACATAGAACTGATAGCAAAGTGGGTTCATGATGCATGGGAAGAGATTCCAGAGGAAATGGTGCAACGCGCCTTCAAGAAATGCGGCATTAGTAATACGATGGATGGCAGTGAAGACTGCGCTTTGTATGAGACCGACAACAGTGATGATGATATCTCCAAACTCAGTGATGATGACAATGTCTATGCTGATACCTTCACATCAGATACAGCTGAAGCTCTGTTTGGACATACAGATGAGGAGGAGGAGGAATCCAGTTTTGAAGGATTTTAACCTTTGTGATTTAGCTTGATTACCTGTTAAGCTAAGCGCACCAAATCAAATAACCTGGATGACCCAAGAATGAGCGGAGTTCGGGTTTTTCAGCACAAATTTTCGGCACAAAAACTCGGCTTATACTCGAGTATATACAGTACCTTAGCAGGGCCCCCTTGAACTCAGAAATGCAAGGGGGTTCAGTCAAGATGCCCTGCCTTGCTTCAGGTGGCTTTGGGCTGACCAAGTCCCTTAACAGCCATGCCTCCTGATTGGGGGCAGCAAGTCCAGGAAGAGGTGAAGAGAGCCGGTCTCTCCACCCCCTGGAGTTTTGGCGGGCCCCTCCCAGCTAAATGCTTCCAGAGAGATCTCTCCACAAAGAGGTGGAGAGGTCAGGTTCACGTCTGCAGAAAATCACAGCTGCTTTAGGAGGAGTCAAAAGTAAAAATAAAAAAGACATGACTTCTCCAGCAAGAACCAAACCATGACCAAGAACGTCCATGGCCCATTTACTTTCAAGCTCCTGTCTCCTACCCCACTCACTCCCTGTAGCCCCGAGCTCATCTTAGAGATTTTATCATGATGAGACCTGCTATTCAAGCTCACACAGATTTGGCAATCTGATATAATAAAGTATATTTCATATGCGAGGATGAACATTCTTGGGAGTGTTTTTGGAAGCTGGTTTTCCTTGTGCGATTTGATTCTTACTTTGTTTCTGTTCGTGCTTCACAGCCAACTGAGATTTTAGAGCTGATTTTTCTCAGACATATCAACCATGACTCATAGCTATTTGATAAAGGATAGAATGCTTCTGTTTCTCAGGCTCGAGCTTTGAAAATTAAACATTCAAATGAAAAAAAAAATCACATCAATGTTGGTGATTAAAATCATGAAACAGTTATTTTCCAAGAAGCTTCATCATGCATCAATTTTGTTGTTGTTGTAGTTTTTGGCTATGGCTGAACCTGCCACCTCTGGCATATGGGGCTGGTACTCTACTCCTTAAGCCACAGCCACCACCCCAGGCATCTATTTTTTTCCCTTTGTCCAACTCTGACCTAATTCTGAGCTTTTCTTTTAAGCACCTCTTGACTTAACTTATTGTTTTTACCAGTTGCCTTTCAAAGAGGAGCTGATTTTCAGAGCAGAAGCCTCTGAGCAACCTTCTAGGGATTAGAAGGTTTAGTCTCTGAGATCAGCCAAATGAATCCTCCTTTCCTTCAGAGAGAATGACAACCCTTCCCTGGACCTTTGATCCTGCAGAGTGCCTGTGGGATCACAGCTGGCCCAGGTGCCCTGGGGTGCCACTGTGTGCCTCTGTGCACACCTCCACATGCTAGTCAGGGAGCTAATTGGTGTCTACTACCATAAAAGCAGCTGGAAACCTGAGCAGACAGAAAGGCTGCCTGTCAGGATATGAGGAAGATCTGATCCAGTAAGGCAGCAATTCTCTTTAGAAAACTTGTTTGTAAGAGAAATACATCTGGAGCCAACTGCTATCTGCTCCAAGACCAGAGACATCCATAAATTTCCTGTGTCTTATCTTACTCCCTAAAGGAAAATGTCTAGAAAAGGTCAAGGTTATGTTAATTCGTTTCCATAAATCAAATAAAGTCATGGTTATTAAGTACCCACCATATTTGGGCACCCAGGACATAAGGGTAAACAACGGGTACCTTGCCCTCAAGGAACTTACAGGCCTTCTTCCTATACCAGTCATTCAGAACGACATGCTTTCTTCACCTGCAGGGACAGTCACTGCTAAATGGATTTCGCATTTCTCTGACCTTTTGTCAGTGATTCCCAAGTCTTCATTGAAAATGTCAGCTATAATAAGAAGATGCCCTCTGGAGAGACGGAAGCCTCTTTCTTCACACCAGCCAGAAATCTGAGTGACATCCTGGATTCTTCCTTCTCCCTCACCCCTCACTTCCAATCTGTCATCCTTCAGTGCGAATTCTACCTCCTTGATTTTGCCAGTCTTACACATTTCTCCATTTCCACAGCCACTGTTAGGTGAGGGATTCCAGCCTCTCACCTGGAATACCTGAAATGCATTTTCGCCCATTTTACCCTTACTTGGTGCTTACTCATTCTCCACACTCTATTATAATTGCCTGTGTATTTGTCAAACGTCATGCTAGATTAGAAGCTGCTGAAGGCAGACACCAAATCTTTAATCTCTGTGTCCTGGGCAGCTACCTAGTAGCAGTCATTCAGCCCATACTGATTAAATGTATGCAGGAATGATGGTGGACGCTTGTATGTGCTAAATATCTCCAACCTGCAGTGATTTTAGAATTTCTTCTTTTTGGTTTCCTCCCTGATGTCAGCAATTACTCTCTAGACTTCAGCAGCACACTGCTACCCTAATAAATGTTGGCAAGCCCGATAATCAAAGTTATTTGGATTACAGCATTCATGTGAAAGCCCTAAATTAGTTTCATAGTAGGAGTGAGTACATTGGATACTTTATCTTCCATTCTTGGGATACTTTACTAAGAAGAATATGTTCTAGCTCCATCCATGTAAACGCAAAGGAGGTAAAGTCTCCATCTTTCTTTAAGGCTGCATAATATTCCATGGTATACATATACCACAATTTATTAGTCCATTCATGGATCGATGGGCACTTGGTTTTTTTCTATGACTTAGCAATTGTGAATAGGGCTGCAATAAATATTCTGGTGCAAATACCCAGAAGGCCAAAAATCATATCACAACAAAGAAAAATGGCTTTTTATCACACAAAATCAAAACCAACCTCCTGGGAAGGTTACCTACCAGGCTTCGACTCCAACACTAGTATTTGCAAAGAATCACCTGTTAAAAGGTATTCTTCTAGATCTCCACAGAATATGTTTAAGATATGTCATAAAGTTATTGGCATTTGTAGCTTAATTTCCTGTAAGAGGCTTTTTTTATTAATATTTAATATTTAAGATGTATTTTGACCACAGTAGAGTAAAATAATGTCACTGGTAAATCAGTAAAAGTGTTATTCGGACACTATCCCTGCCATTCACTAAAGGCTAGAGACGAAGTATATTTTACATAAATCTTACTTAGTCTCTGAGCAACATTTGTAAAAGAGAGAGAATCTCACTACCCCCTAATTGTGTTGCTCTGAAGGTTAAATGAGTTAATATATATAAATCATTTTTAGGAATTCCTAGGAACTTGTTTAACTATTATTTGTTCTTGAGAACAACCAAACATTACTGGCCTGTGACAATGTGTACAGGTGGTTATTTAAAGGTTCATTACCTTATTAAGTCACCGGTTTATTGGGGGACAAGAGCTGTGGCTTTTCTTCTCCTGACATGAACCAGATGGGAAGAGAACGTTTCCTTTTTTTGATCCACAGAGTTCAAGCTTGGTTTGTGTTGAGAAAGCCTGGAATTGTTTATGTATTAAATTTCTTTTCTTTGCCTTTCATGCATACTAAGTATGTTCATATTATACCGTATATACTCGAGTATATACGGTAGTTTTTTCATGCATCTTTCATATTTACCATTTTCTCTTTAATCAATTCCATAGATTTTTATTTTGTATAGGATTTCCTCAAGTCTGTCTACTAAATCCCAGTGACAATTTTATTCATATTTATTTTTTTTGGCTATTATTGTGTCTACACTATTTTTATTTTTTTTCTCGCATTCCTTTCCAGTGGCCTGCCAGTTCACACTCATCTCTGAATTTGGCCTGATGTCTGAATAATAACATGATATTTGGAGTCTGAGTTCAATAGGCTTAGGTCAGATTTATTGATTTTTAAACCATAAGAGCAAAGGTTTCTTCTCCAGGAGTCCATCCTGCTTGTGTCCAGACTTTAGGGGGCCCTTGTCCTCCAAAGCAAATCATGTAGTAACTGTCTCCAGGGCTATGGTGTGATAATGGCGGCTTCCACTTTCTTCAGTGACTAGGCGTCTCCCCGAGGATGAGTACCAGGCTGTACACTCTAAAAATATATAACAGCACCCTCTTCTTTTGCTTCAGCCCTTCGTGTTCTATGATTGGTGTTGACACCTCTGTATTGGTCAATCGAGAGCACTAAATCATTGTAACTCAAGCGTCATTTTGTACCCTTGTCAGAAATGGCACATCTACTGTTAGGAATAATGCTCATCAGACATCTCAAAAGGTCTCAGTGAGCTTTCCATGACCACTATCTTTGGGTCTAATTTTCCCAGTATTCCTCACACTGTGATTTGATGTTGGACTATTCAAGTTATTATTTCTTTTTAAATGAAAGTTTGTCCATTTTTTTAATGCTATTCTTTCATTTTGGTGCGGAGAAGTTAATGAAATAAAACCGTCTTCATCTTAGCAACATCAACTAGTAATATTTTAATGTCTTAGGGTTTGGATTTTAAGTTGAGAGTATTGGGTATTTTGGCAACTTTATGGAATCATCACTTTGTGTGTACTTTAAATAAGATAGATAGCTCTGTAGGAGTTTTAAGTGAGAGCGTGAGAGCAAGAGAAGGTGAATTCAGGGCTGAAAGGCCTGGAAGAGGCTGCCGGACAGGGAGAGCGCAACTCGCCATTTTTGGCCAAAGATTGCATAACGTTTTCACTTTACTGTATTATTTATTGATTTCAACTTTATTATGCAAACATAGGAATTAAATTAATAACAGTAAAAGCATTTTATATTGCCTCTCATAGTTTATATTTATTGGTTCTACCCTGACAAAAACTGCAGGCATTGGATTGTATTTACAATGATTAAAATTAATGCAATTGCATATTAAATCCAGCATAGCAACAAAGAGAAAATTATTCAGTCCAGTCACTCTATTTATACCTACAGTGCATTTAATGTCACAGGAAAATAATGTTTTATTTTCTACTGTCAGAATTGTAATGCCACATAAATTTTGTCATGTCACTGGTAAAAGTTATACGTGATTGCTGTGTTACATTAAGGCTTTATATGTAAGGTTTCTACACAGTCAAATCATCCGAAGGTAAACAGCAAACTTACTTAGAACGTCTTATCACTGGCTTTTGGGCAATAGATCTTAACCATCATGGGTTTAATGCCTGACAATTATGGATGAAATACACTGGCTTGCAGTACACAGGAAGGTACTGTGTCTTGAAATAGTATATTGTTCTGATATAGGCCTGTCTTCTTTGGTGCCAAAGTTGTGTAAAATTATTTATATATTTCCCAGGTGATATACAAAAATACATTGGGAAATAGCTTGTTCCCTGGTGTTAACTGAGAATTTACTTTCTTTGTTAAAATGTGATTTAAGGATAATTTACCAAAGCCAGAAAATTAAATTTAAATGGCTTCAAGATGCCTTGATTCTTTACATCTTTTAATTCTCTTTATTACCTTTTAACATGGCTTCTGTTTCAGACACTGTATCATGCTATTTGTTTGCAGGGCGAAGCTCTGGCAACCTATTCTGTATAGTCATCACATTTTCAATGAAATAATTCAGCATAGAAGGAGTTTACACGTGTGTTTTCCAACATAAGGAAATGCTGAAGTCACAGCTTCAGTGTTGACCCATGTCAGAATTTGATTGGCCAATTTTAACTTGTATTAGTTTTTTTGTTTTTGTTTTTGTTTTTGCTTTTGCAGTTTTTTGCCGGGGCTGGATTTGAACCCACCACCTCCAGCATATGGGGCTGGCGCCGTACTCCTTTAAGCCACAGGAGCCTCCCTGCATTAGGATTTTTAATATTATATTTCTGAACTGAATTTTGAAAATCCTCCATCTGAGTTTTTTCACTTACTTTTATAAATATCTCACAAGACACATCCTTACTGAGTTAAACAGGATTATTAACTTTGAAGAAAACTATTTGTATAAGATTATAAAAAAATACATTATTATTTATTGTCTTATGTTAATATACTATACTTTCAAAATATTATTAAATTAAAATATAATTAAAATAATTATATTGCTTATTATTGACTAATATTATTAGATTAAAATATAATTATATTGCCCATTATTGACTAATATTTCAGAAAATATAACTGAGGTAAGAATTTTTTTTTTTTTTTTTTAATTCTTACCCCAGGACAAGCAACTAGCAAATAATTGTATGAGACAATTATTTAAACTCAAGTTAGGTCTGACTTAAGAAATCACATATTTTGTACCACTTCACATTTCTTTCAAAAAGTAATCATGCATTCTTCCTCTTGATGGATCACATTTCCTCTCATTTTAAATAAAGAAGAGCAATAATATTTCAAAGTAATTATTATAAACACTTCCAGTTTGTAAATGAATAAAATGTGTCAGCTAAACTAAGTACCTTCTTGCACGTTTATAGTATCATAAAATTTGTTCCTTTCCTGCACCTCTCTTTTATAATTGATTATTACTGTGCTAAAATATTTTTTGTCTTTAATACTAATTTGGATTATACTTTTATAACAATGCCTCAGTAATTTTCAGCTCTCATCTTTTCCTTCTTAATTTTATTTGATTCATTTATCCTGTGCTATACAATGATCACATGAATATTCACTTTCCTACTCTGTCATTTTTGGTATGACATAATTTATCCTTTTATTGTTAATATTTAAAGCTTACATATAAAGTTTCTTATGATCATTTTTACTTCTCTGATCACCCCAAAGAGGTTGTGGGTGTACAGTGACACATCTAAAATGTAAGAGACTTATTAAAGGTTTGTGAGTAATTTGCTCATTTTAATGAGACATGAGAAAAATAAAAGCTAACAAAGGGAAATGTATAGAAATATTTTAATAGTTATTTTGTTTGGAGCAAGAACATAGAGTCTTTTTGTTTAGATATAAAAGTGTTTCCCAACTGATAGTTAATAAGAACTAATTTCATATTTGTTGAACAGATACAGTCATAAAGCACTTAAATGTCCAAATATTAATTTTTGTCTCCTAAAGATAAACCAGTGGAGAGCAAAGTATTAACTAGATCCTCCGTCCCCTGAATAGATTTCAGAAAATGAAGCTGTGTAAATCTTGGTTTCTCCTGTACCAACCTTAGAGGATGTAGAGCTTCAGAGGAGGTGGAAGAAGGAATTTTTTTCTTTTTATAAGACATCAGGTCTCTCTCTGTTGCCCAGGCTGTAGTCAGTTGAGTGATCATAGCTCATTGTAAACATCGAACTCCTAGGCTCAGGGGATCCTTCTGCCCCAACCTGCTGATGAGCTAGGATGATAGGTGGGTGCCACTGCACCTGGCAATTAAAAAAAAAAAAAAAATTGCAGAGACAGGTTCCCACGGTGTTCCCCACGCTGGTCTCGAACTCCTGACCTCTAACAATACCCTCCCTCAGCCTTCCATAGCACTGAGAGAAGGAAGGAATTGAAGTGGAAATATACGAAATGCTTCACTATTTTGAGCAGACTCCTAACATTTTAAGCACATGGAATTCAGGGTCATGTTATAATGAGGCAGATGTTCAGCAAGCGTTCCAATCATAACGAAAAGAAAAAAAAAAGGAGGGGGCCAGGCTGTTTTGTTTGATGCGCAAGAAATAGATTTGTGATAACCTCCAAAGAAGTACTAAGCTAAAAACATTCTGAATTTTCATGAAGTAGTAAAAGTCTTTCTTTCTAAGCCTTCCCTTGTGTCCTTCTCTGCTGCAGTTTCTTTACCTCCATATGAGGGCGATGATATAAAGTCAGTTATGTACTTTCACGTATCCGCACGTTTCTGGTTATAGCATTGCTATTTTCTCCTTTTGCCCTTTTGATCTCCCTCTTTGCATCATTTTTGAGGAATTTAAGGAGAACCTACAGGAATCACATATATAATTAATACCTTATCTATTCCCATGATGGAGGTTCTCAAGTGGGGTTCGAAGGTGGCCGAATACTTAGAACTTCTGGCTAATCCCCTTCTTCGAATGTGAGAACATGTATTCACTTTTATCTGATTTATAAATTGTGTTTTTAAAAATGTCTTGTTGAGAAAAAGGCTTACTGTATAATTATCCTTATAATAGGAAAAAGTAGAGGCTAAGTTAACTACTTGTTGATTGGATATTAATTAATCACACAGCATCAATGTCTTCAGCCTGACTGGGAAAATGATAAATGAAGCTTAAATTGTTAATAACAGATTCATGCAAATGATAGTATAGCATGTTAAAACCCACAGAGCGTAAGAGTTTGAATAAGCAGAACACTTTTGAAGTCTACCATTTGAACACATAATCTTATGAATTCACAGCTTTTATTTTTTTATGCCCAAATTAATGGCCAGGAAAGTTTAAACATCAGAAACTCAAGTTCATTTGCAACTAAACTCATATAGAAACTGATGGTATTATTACTATTATGTTTTAAATTCAGAGTATTACAGGTATACACACATTTTTGTTACACATTTACTTTTGCACATTTTAAGTCAAAGTTACAAGCCAGCCCTTCACCCAGAATATGAGCCTTACACCAGTTAAGTGTGAAATTATGCCACCCCACCTCTGCCCCAATGTTAAGTATATGTCACAAGTATACCGAATATTCTGAAATCAGCGATGATGCAGACAGAAAAGTTTTATTTTTCCCCACATACTCTTAAAACTGTGTTTTGTTGAATCTTTTTTTTTCCATCATGGAATGATTTCTCAGGTCGAGTCTACAAATCTATGTCTAATCACTTTTACCAAGAGCTGTAAGAAACGTGGCTCCTTCTAATTTATCTTACATACAATTCATGATCCCTTTCTCTACCCTAACCATAACCAGCCTTAATATCTAGGGTTTGATTTGATGATTTTGATGATTCAGAGAAGAGGTGAGCATAATATGCTTTTAAAACTCTTTCACGTCTTTTATTTTGGGGTGGAAGTACAATTATTGGCTCTTACTCCCTTAATGTGTTGAGAAAGGGAGAGGGCTGACGTTATCTTCATAACCCACTAGCTGGCTGGTATTGTGGCCAGGCCTTATGTCTATCTTGGGCTAACAGAGGTTTCTCCAGCTATTGACCTTTATTGTTGTTGTTACCTATTATATATTCTGGGCAAAATTATTTAGGGGAGCTTTCAACTTTACCCTAGATTGTGTTTTCAATGATAACCTCTTCATAGAAGAGTGCTTTTGTATCATTTTTATCCTCTAAGCTTTTTCTAACCCCTCAAGATCTTGTAAGAAGACCATCTTGCCCGGCACACAGCTGACAGTGCATCCCCACGCATTCCAGGTGCTCCTCAAATCTCCTTATTCCACATGGAGCTTGAAGAAAACAGGACCTGCTTCCATATCCTTCAAGGGTACCAGAGGAAGTGTGGGTGGGAGGAACATCCTCTTCCTACCACATTCATGTTGGGAGAGGAAAAGTCACAGAATTTCTAACTCCCCAAGAAATCGATGACTTCATAATGCACTGATATTTTACATAATCACCTGTGTTGTAATTTTTGACCCTGTATAACATAATCACCTGTGTTGTAATTTTTGACCCTGTATAGATGTGTCTTATGTTCCTTCAGAATGCTGGAAACTTAGTAAATGTCTTCTTCATGTTGAGCTCTATTCTGAAACTCTATGACAGAAATCATGTTTACTATTTTTCTAAAATTTCCCAAAATATATTTTGTTTGTACCAGCATAATAGCTTAGTTAGAGTTTTTTTTAAAAAATCTATTTTCTCCAAGATTTTTTAAAGTGTATTTATAAATATTTATTAAGCATGTATTTTCTAGTCACTTCTGGGAGAAGAATAAAAAACCTGCCTTTGCCAGTATAGTTTAGAGTTGGAAAACCAAAAATAGAACTATGTGGCATCCTTAAAGTTGCCATACAGATGGAAAATGTGGAATTGTTGATAAATGTGCCTTTATTTACAAAATATTCATTACAAAATTTTACAAAGTGGTGGCCAACACATAGAGATCATTTTGTAAATATTTTACAAAACTTTGCAATGAATATTTTGCACACAAAGGTGCATTTAGATACTATTCCCAATTATCCCTGGACATGGCAACTTTAGGGGTGATTTTGGGGACCTGTGAAATACTGTGCAGTCAATTCTACAAAAGAGACATGAAGGAGAATTTAACTGGTCAAAGTGCACAGATGAGCTTGTCTTGAAGGCAGATCTGGGACCAGAGAAAGGAAATGCCTAGAAGAAGCTGAAGAAGATACTTTTATGTCAACCTGAGTTCGAACTTAATATTGTGGTACATGAGTGTGCAGTTATGAGTTTATAAACAGGAATGCGAAATAATTAGATGTATACATGAAAACATTCTAATGCATGTTATTTTAACACTTTTCATTTTCTAAAACATTCATCTGTCTGAAATTTTGAAAGGTTGCAATACATTATAAAGAAAAAATTATTTAAATCTCTAACATTAGTTGACTCATTTAATGTTAGTAATACCACTCGTAAAGAACTTTATAGTCTTGAGTATAGATTAATTTCTAATGCTTTTAAATTATTTTTAAGTTTTTAGTCTCTAATACAGTGGACTATGCAATCTCACTTATAAGATTTAAGAAGATTTGACTGAACTGTAATGTAGTCATAAAGTGATAAAGTGGATTAAAGATGCAAAAAAAACAAAGTGATATGAGTTTGCTTTTCAAAACATTGAGAAAACTACAAATTGTGAATTGACTACCTTACTGCATTTACTTTCGCTTAGTTCCATTGGAACATAAAAGATAGAACATCCCATAACTTGCTATATGCAGAGTCAATCCTTGTTTGATTTTTGGTGTACTCGGTAGAAGTGTCCACATGAATGGAGCATCAAAGTGTTTGTCTTGCACTCAAGGTACCATCATTTAATCCCGAATCCTTCATTACAGTGTAGGGTCATGATATAACTACACTCATGTGAAAATCCTTAACAAGTTGCTCTTTGCTTTCTCTAGCTGAGTACGGTACCCACAGGTTTTCCTCTATTTCTAATGACCAAATTCCCTCTTCTTCCAGAGGCCTTCTGGGAAAGGAAGTAGAAAGGCCAGCTATAGGGATGTCCATCAGCCGGTGAACCACAAATCCCAGAGGAGGAGGAAAGGTTAATTGTAAGGTGAATAAACTAAAGTTCATGCTTTTTAAAATAAATCACCTAATTGCATATAGTAATTGAATGGTGGAGGTTCAGCCCCAGTGTTCTATTCCCCATACCACCAGCCTTCAATCTCAGAGTCATTAAAATATAGGTATAGCTTCTTTTAACAATCTGAATTACTTTTTTTGTCTATAAGAATTAATTATCAAGTTAAACTTACAATCCACGTTATTCACAGATTCGTTTTTGGTGATCATTACTTAGCTTATTTTCCAACCTTTACAGTTGCATAATTTTATTTTTTTATGATGATTACCTTCTTTATTTATATAGATTTAGAGGGTGCTTGTACAAATTTGTTACATAGTTATATTTCGTAGTTGCGAGGTCTGGCTTTTTTGCGAGCACCATTAATTAACAAAAGTGCAGTACTCTCTAAACAATTTTTTTTAATTATTATTTCAGGTTAATATGAGAGTATAAATGATTAGGTTACATTATTTGTGTTTGTCAGGCAAAGTCCAAGTTGGAGCTGCACCCTTCACCCAGGCGGGGTGCAATTTACCCTTACCCTGTGCCCCTTAGGTGAGAGTTTCCCAATCCCCCTCCCTCCTCTCCTTTTTATTTCCCCCTTCCCCTCCTCCCCTCACTCGAATTTAATTGTGTTTTCCTTTTATGTGTGCATGTAGTTGTTTTTCTGTTGGTTTCATTTTAGTATTGAGTACACTGGACACTTGCTTTTCCATTCTTATGATACTCTACTAAGGAGAATGTTGTTCCACTCCGTAAGGTAATTTCTCATCCCCCCCCTTCCATCCCACCCTCCTTCCCTTCCACTCTTCCGAGTCTCCACCGTCTATTACTCCACTCTCTAGGCCTGTATCTACTTATTATGGAATAAGATTACTTTAAAAGCTACTTTGGGGTGAGGTTTTATTTTAACTGTTGGTTTCATGCATGTTCACTCCACCACTCAGAATTTTATGATCAGCAGGTCTCTAGATCCACTATAGCACCATAATCTCCAGACATTTGAATTGTATCTAACTGGCTTCTTTTGGCAGCATTAAATCTCATTCGTCATGTGAATAGCACAATGTAAAATGCAGAAATACAATCTTATATTAAAATTTCGTGTTATTTTTGATCCATGTTGTTCATTAAATATTTCTCTTCTTTTTTGGGTCTTTTTTCAAAAAAAAAAAAATCTATTTTATCATAGTTCAAAATTGTGTATGGGGGGAACTTTAAGAGTTGTTCCATTATTAGTTTCCAGTTTAGAATTTTAATATATCTTCTTTTTGTTTTTCCTTACTGTAAAACCAAATGTGTACTGAAAGATGCATCAATAACATTAATTGAATAATAGTGACACTCACTGTCAAACCAACATAAATAAGAAAGGGATTATATACAAGTTATTATTACACAAAATAAGTAAAGAGGACACTTCAAATTTACATTAGTATTTTATAAGATTTCACTTATAGTTAAATATTTTCCAGGAAATTAGGCAATTGATTACTTGGGAAAAAAGAAAAAAGGCTTGCTAACCAAAGAGAATTGTATCTATAAACATAGATCTAGAAAGCATACCTTTTACTATCATTACTAATTTCCTCACATAATAGTTTTAAACTAATTAAGGTACAATTTCATGGAGAGAGTGCAAAATTTTTATCTGCATTCTCTCAAAATGTAATATTGATAAGTTAATGATCCCAGTGTTAATAAGTCTATTGAAGAACTATTATTAATTTTCATTCATGTCTTTTAATTTTTTTACTACATTATAGCACCCCTTGAATCTTTTCATTTATATATTATACATTAATATTCATCCACTTAAAAAAGCAAAGCATTTATAAGCACATATAATTTATATTGGAATAGGAATCAGGTGCATGGTGCCTCACCCCTGTAATCCTAGCACTCTGGGAGGCTGACAGCAGGAGACTCCTTGAGGCCAGGAGTTCAAGACCAGCCTAAGCAAAAAGGAGACACCACATCTATAAAAAACTTGAAAGATTGTCTGGGTGTGGTGATGCACACCTGTAGTTAGAGCTACGCAGAGGCTGATGCAGGAGAATAACTTGAGCGCAGGAGTTGTAGGTTACTGTGAGTTATGATGACACCAGTGCACTGTAGCCTGGGAGACAAGACTCTGTCTTAAAAAGAAAAAACAGAAAGAAAAGAGAAGGGAGAGAGCGAGCAAGTAAACCATTAGAGCCAAATAAAGAACGAACAAAAGAGGAATACATAATAAATTTAGAAATTTAGCATAAATTGTTGTGGAAAAGCTTGCTTGGATGATGGCTTTATATATAAATTGCTTAAAAAAAGGGACAACTCAATTTTCAAAATGGCGAAGTATATAAACAGGGAATTAAAACAAGAAATACAAATGATCAATGAAAATATAAAACATACCAAAATCTACTAAATAAAGAAAAATAAAATCATATTTTTCAAAAATAAAATATTGGGGGAAAAAAATCAATGCTATTAAAGTTTTGAGAAAAAAATCATGCTATTAGTTTGTCTACAGATAGGTTTAGCCATTTTTGATGGTTTGGGGAAAGAGGTGTATGTACCATTTGACATATGGGTTTCATTTTTATGAATGCAAAAATTTGTATATGTATGAACAGAAGCATAATTTAACACAATGAAAACTAGGAAACAGACTTAATGTCCATCAAAAGATGAATAGTTACAATTTTTTGCTATGTCCCAACTGGAAAATACTGTACAATCATTAAGAATGAATAATGTCCATGTGTGTGACAGAGAAAACAAATATTATCAATTGCAGTAAGTGCTTTACAAATAATATGTTTAGTCTGAGGCCACTTGTGTGAGTGAAAATCAAACACCTACCTGAATAGATGGGAATGCATGAGAAAGAACAAAGTACTTAAAGTATATAAGAACTTTAAAAATCAAATTACTAACAGTATCTGAGAATGATCAAAATGAACTTTTCCTTTTAAAAAATAGATATAGTTTTACATTTTGCCACAAATCATTCATGGATAATTTTATGTTAATAAAACCAATGTTATTATCTATAAAATGTAGTAGTTTCAGAGAAGGGATTATAAACACAGTTATAGAAGTCCTTAGAAGAAAAAGATTAGAGAAAGAAGTTATTTGAAGTTTAAAGTGACTCAAGATACAGCATGAATATTCTTTAAAATTTTAGAATATGAGAAATCTATTGTGATTCGCAAGATCTTTTTAAAATATGCAAATTATTCCTATTTAAAAGAATGTCACTACTAGCTTTATTTTTACACTTTCTCGTAGATTGCACAGCATTTTGAAGCAAGCAGCTGCCATGAATTTTGAACACTAAGCTGCCCTCTCTTGGTATCTATGCAAGAGATAGCTAAAAATTTTAGACATCGCTGTGACTGTCAAATGAGAGTGATCCACAACTGAAGATCGCACTGACTCTCAGTTATTAGTTGGGAAATGTGATGTCAATTAATGACGTGCCCTGCTCCAGAGGGCAGCATTTTATAAAGAGCAAGTTTGAGAAAAGTACAAATCTCCAAAAATATATAACATGATACAGAAATGGCAGAAAGGGTTTTAAAACATATGAGGAAAAAATAAGTGCTTCATAATTACTAAAAATAAATGATAGAACATTATTCTAACTGGCTAACTATTTTAATTTTCATACATAGATATCCATGGCTCACTCCTGTAATCCTAGCTTTGGGAGATTGAGGCAGGTGGATTGCTTGAGCTCAGGAGTTTGAGACCAGCCTGAGCAAGAGTGAGATCCCTTCCCTACTAAAAATAGGAAAAAACTAACTAAACATGTTGGTGGCAACTTTTACTCCCAGCTACTCATGAGGCTGAGGTAGAAAGATTGCTTGAGCCCAAGACTTTGAGGTTGCTGTGAGCTGTAATGCCATAGCACTCTACTCAGGACAACAGAGTGAGTGTCTCAAAAGATAGATAGATAGATAGATAGATAGATAGATAGATAGATAGATAGATAGATAGATAGATATCTTAGCCAAGACTCTCAAATCAGAAAACTGATACTTAAAAATAAGTTCACTAGGGCAGTGCCTATAGCTCAAAGGAGTAAGGCGCTGGCCCCATATGCCAGAGGTGGCGGGTTCAAACACAGCCCCGGCCAAAAACTGCAAAAAAAAAAAAAAAAAAAATCATTAGTAGGAAACTTGAAGAATCATAGACATATAAAATACTGTTCCAAGGAGACATATCAAGGAAAGCCACTAATTTTCAGAACTACTTTCTTGTTAGGTAATTTATTGTCTATTTGTCCAGCTCTTTTTAACTCATATTGGAAAAATATATACATTTAGAATACATTCAAATGTACTTTCATTAACTAAATAGTCATCGAGCTATAAAAATTGTTTAATAAAGAGATCAAGAAGTTGTTAGTTTCATGAAAGATAAACAGTTTCATAAACAGCAGTGATTTGGTCAGCAACAGTAAATGACTGAAATCAAAGCAGCTTCCTGTCTGGGCACCTTGGCTCATGCCCATGACCCTACCACTCTAGAAGGCCTGGGTGGGCGCAGCACTTGAGGTCAGGAATTCGAGACAGCCTGAGCAAGAGTGAGACTCTGTCTCCATTAAAAAAAAAAAAAAAAAAAAGTAGAAAAATTAGAAAAACTATTGGGTCAAATATCTATATTCTCATCTACTCAGGAGGCTGAGGTAGGAGGATCACTTGAGCCCAGGAGTTTGACGTTGCTGTGAGCTGTGATCACACCACGGCACGGTAGCCTAGCAGAGTGCAGAGATTCTGTTTAAAACACACACACATATACACACACACAAAGAGAGGAATCATAAAGCTATTTTGTTCATTTGTTTACTGAATTTTTTATCTATGTAGAGGGAAACAATATATTAGAACACTAATTTGAACAATATATCTCATATATATTATTTTCGAAATACAAAAGGACACACCTTTTAACTTTTTCTGATGACAAAATACATGGCTTAAGTAGAATCTTCCTTTATTACCTTTAGTCTTAAAAAAAAGAAGAAGACAACTTGGATGGATTTCTTTTGTTTTCTTCAGATAACACAGAGCAATGTAATAGTATTTGATAATATTACAAAATATCTACAATCATATTGATTAGATTGCAGATTGTATGAGTTAAGTAGGCCTCCTACACATGTAATTCAAGCAGAAATCCTGAAAGAATTATTCCACCACTGCTAAATGTCATTCAATTGATTGTAATTTTTCTAACATGAAAAAAACAAGTAGAAAATGGTGCATCTAAGATGTTCACTTCTCAGAGGTATTCCATCCTCAAAACATCTCTTAGTAATTACAGCTTGTGGAGATGCTGGGATGAACCCCCACCTTCTCCATCAGCACCGTTTTTGTTGCTCCAACAGCTAAAGCAGCCTTCAGCACGCAGCCTCAACTGCAAACCTCCACTTCACCCACGTTCATACCCCTTGGTGAAGCAACCCATATCCCTTGGCTAATCTACGCAGATGGAGAGCAGGAAGAATCTTGAAGGCTTTGTAGTCTTGGCCCAACTTTGGATAACTCTGCAGAGACATTTTGGCTCGAGAGCACTCAGCGTATGGTTCTCCTGAGGCTGTGTGTCTCCTTAATTCCCTCCTGTTTCCTCCCCCTTGCCCAGGTACTGATAAAAAAGGTTCTGGAGTAGCATGCAGCATCCCGGCTCATCTCAGACTGGTCCCCAGAAAGCCCACGCTGCTACATGCTTTAAATTCCTCTAGAGGATTTCTACTATGCTGAGAATCATCTTGGCTGTCATATAGACATTAATATGTGTCTCACAAAAATAAGAGAAGAGAATGGTTATTGACAAATCTTAGAAATACATGTACAGTTCCACATTTTTAACCATTTCACCTCCCACTGCTCAGGAGAGGACACTATGCATTGTTTATTGTCTGATTTATCCACTGATTTTACAAACTATGCATCATTTATTTCCTCTGGGACCCAAGTACAAGAACAAAGAAATAAATCGTGTTTGGGAGATCTTAGGTTACACTGACAATGTTACATAGCTAACAAGCTGTGTGATCAAATTGTTTTAAGCTTTACTGCTGGGGTTTGGGGTTTAAATTTGTCATAATCATTGTGGAAATCATTTCATGGATTTTCCTTTATGAATAAAGTAGTGTGCTATAAAACTTACATTGAAAAAGTGCAGTCAAAACTCTAATATTTAGTAATACCCATAGATATGACAGGGAAAATATCAAAACTTTCAACAGGATAGATAGGGAAGCTGACATAATAATTTTCATTCACTTCCCTAAGATGTATTTCACCTTCCCCTTTGCCAAAAAAGTGACATTCTGAAACATTTTGTCAAAGGCCTTTAAAATATCTCTTTTTTAAAAAATAAGTAAAATGTCTCTTTTTAACTAACAGTAAAGACATTGTGTAATACTTTTTTTTAATTTTGAAAGTATATGTAGAGTTATGACTTTTATAGAACACAGATGTACATGTCTATTTCTATCATCTATTAGTCAGCTGTAATTACAGTTCTTTTTAAAATCATATACATCATTTAAGCACACTTCAATGCCTCAAATCTCTAATGTTAGAGTCAAACATAAAATGTCTAAGATGCAAGGTGTTATTTCAAAAAGTACTTTATACCTTCCAGGTTATACAAAGTGAACAACACAACACAGTATCTGCTAACAGCATATACATAAAGAATATTACTTTAGTGTTAAAATGGGAATATGTGAATAATATTTTAAATAAATTTCATGTTAGTATATGAATATAGGAAAACCTTCTTGTAAAGTCCATTAATATATGAGTTATATATTCTTTTATCAGCCATCTCAATGAAAACAGTCTTTACTTATTTATTTAAAGAAAATTATTATAATATTTCAGTTATATGTAACTGAATATATATAGTACTTGTTATTAAATATAATTTAATAACTGAAATTGATATTACATTTATAAAAAACAACTGCAATAAGTGGCCTTTGTGTTACTTATTTCATGAAAACTTTTGACTACAGAAATTAATATTATTGTCTACCATGTAGCAGCCATGACTAAATAGGATTACACCTCACACAAAATTGCACACAGTTAAGCAAAATTATTTAACTATGACACTATTATGCTAATATTAAAGATCATAACTGTATTTGTAATCATATGAATTTAGAAGTTCCTCTTTCCAATGAAAAATTTTAGGAGGCTGTTAGTTCTAATGCACTACCTTAAAACTGAAAAAAAAATATGTACTATTTTAGCAAAAAAATGATAAATTGTCTATGCAGTGGAATGTAATTTACTTTGGATTTTAAGATATTCTTTCACTAGTTAAATTTAAATCTGTGCTGGAAAAATTTTGATGATAAAATAATAGCAAAGGTCTCTGCAAATGAAATATACAGTTGAATTTAGTAGCACTATGTCAAGATCAAAAACTTCAACACGGTTTTAAGATTAACATATTCAATATATAGACATTTCTTAGCTCAATCATTATTCAGGAATAAATATTTAATAAAGTGAAAAAATGGATGTAATTAAAAATAAAAATATTTAATTAGCTTAAGTTGTCATCATAGAGGATAAAAGGGTAAAGTAGAATATATTAGAAACAAAGGGATTTGACTTTTCAAAGTATATGTTTAACTGTATTTAAGAAACATCTATCACTTTCCTAATTTTTCTTTTCTTTTTTTTTTTTTTTTTTTTTTTAGAGACAGAGTCTCACTTTATCACCCTTGGTAGAATACCTTAGTGTCACAGCTCACAGAAACCTCCAACTTCTGGGTTTAGGCGATTCTCTTGTCTCAGCCTCCCGAATAGCTGGGACTACCTAATTTTTCTAACATATTAGAAGATCACAGATAATGTGCTGCCATTTGTCATTATCTGAAAATTTGATTCTTTTTTTTTTTTTTTTTTTTTTTTTGGAATTATGAGTCCCAGTGACCTTGCTGGTAACAAATGATCCTTAATCCAGTCAAGACAGTGTTTCAGTGTAACATTCATAGATTAAGGGAAGACTTCCACTATCGGGTATCAGGGACTGGAGCTTTGATTTAGCCAATGAAAATCATGAGTCAAAAAAACCAAATGTAGAGACAACAGCAAAAATAGTTTGTCTGTTGTAGAACTTAATTTGGTCTCCAGTTCCCAATTTCATTTAGTTACTTCTGAATTTCCCCTTGTCAGCACATTTTATTACCTTATCCTTATAATTGGCTGCAGCATGAAGGTATTGGAATGGGAAATACACCTGGTATTGGGGTATCTTTTCAGCTGCTCTCCAGACACGGGCACGGATGTGTCATTGCTGCTTCCACTCAGGTTTCTCCATCCCATCTGTTCCCATGACACTTCGTGCTGAGGCATTCCATTGTCACAACTATGGTAGTCTTCACTGGAACTCGTTCCCCTAAATTTCAGCAATCTCCTGAGACCCTGAGAAATACACGATGCAGCATATGACACCCTATGGCTGCTGCAGCTATCTCTATCCTTGTGATACCATGCACATATCCTAACCATAGGTTCCATGCCAATGTAACAGAAGGAACAAAAGGGTCACCAGTGACGTTAAACTGAAGCTCTAATTACTCCAGCAACGTGGTGGTGAAGGAGCAGAAGTTGTGTACAGACTCTTAAGGAAGGCTTCCCAAGGCTGCCATAAAACGTACACTTTCATCAATCCCGTTGGCCAGAATTTAGATATATGGTAATACCTGGCCCCAGCAGGGGCTTGAAATATATTCTTTATTTACTGTGGATGAAAGTTATTATATCATGTAAGGAACGGAGAATGCTATTGGAGACAACAGGCAGTTTTCCCCTCCGCCCATCCAGTCATCTATGCTTACCCTTCTTCCTGCGCACAGAGAACCCTCACCTTGGAAGAGTGAACCTTAAATTCCTGTTCACTAATTGCATCTAGCTTTATTTTATACTATTGGCAAACAATTAGAAAATTAATTTTTACCCTCTGCATTCCCGAGGCAGGAGTCTGAAAGCAATGCACCGAATTTACTCACTGCAGAGGACTCATGGTCGGTTTCTTCAAGGTGAAGACACTCTCCCTGATGATACTTGAGGTGGAAACACACTCTCCCAAATTTATTTTACCCCCCTTTGGGATACTGGGAATCACAACACAGCCATTTCTAAAGAGATTTCCTTTCAAGTAAAGAGGATAAAGTCCCAGAACACCTTTAAGCTATCACCTTTTAAAAAATACTATAGAGGGGTGGTGCCTGTGGCTCAAGGAGTAGAACACCTGTCCCATATGCTGAAGAGTGGTGGGTTCAAGCCCAACCCCAGCCAGAAAAATCTGCAACAAAAAATAAACAAATTAATAAAAATACTGTAGAGTAGCCTAACTGATTTCACACACATGTTACTCTGGGACGTTTATCATACCTTGGTGCCTTAGTTATTTTATGTGTGTGTATATATATATATATATTGCCTCCCTGATTACCTTTGTCAAGATAGGCTCCTAACTACGACAGTGAATGTGTGTGTGTGCGTATCTCATGTACTAACTACTATGTATATATGGGTTTACTCTTTTGAGAGTTAACTAAGTATTTTTCTCATTATAATTATTTTGGTATTCTTTGCCCTTCCTATGATTCAAGCTGCTAAACATATTTTTAATTAAGAAAATGCTAGAACAACAGAGCAACAGGCATTCCATTTCAAATGCGTCAGCTTGGCAGTGGACGTTCCCTGGCAGCGACAGTGGTGCGCCACACGCTGGCTGCTCATCGCCTTTCCTGGGGTGAGTGCAGTTAAGATGACCAAGTGGCATTTCTCTGAGGTGAAATGGCACATGTCACTAATACACTAAAACATTAAAAAAAAAAAAAAAATCAATTCCCCTTCAGCTCTCTCTTCCTCTTCTGTTGATTTAAGGAATCTGTTTCCAGATTTTTCATTTTAGGAGCATTCAGGTCTTTTTTCTTCCTCCCTATGTGCCTCTGTGGAAATTGGCTCCTACCTACAGCAATGGATATCAAGAAAACAAAATCCTTTTTGTTTTAAGCTCCTGGGATGTGAGGATTTGCTTAGCCTATTTCAGTTAATACAGTTTCTGAAAGACTGTAAGGGGAAAAGTGAGGAAAAAACAGATTAAGAAAAGATTTGGTTCTTGAGAAAGGCCCTCTGGCATGCCAAAGAGCACGTATTAGACAGAGAGTCTCTGTAACAGACATTCCCGAGAGATGTCTAGTCACACAGAAAGGATCCTGGCCCAAATCGGATCAGAACAAAAGCTAAAACTCAATAATCTTAAAAATACTACGATGATTCTAGGCAAAATTGTCTGTTAGTTTGAGTCCTTGAAGAAACAGCCACCACGCTGAAATTAAACATACAAGAGATTTATAGAAGAAAAAAGCCAATAAAGGATAAAGGTGAAAAGACCTGGTATCCTGGCTCATGCCTGTCATCTGAGCACTGGAGGATGGGGAGCTAAGGGGAGAGGCCTGGACTTTGAGAGCAGCCTGACCAAAACAGGGAGATCCCCTTCCCCCATCTCTACAACAAATAAAACTAAAAAATAAAGAATATTAGCCTTGTGTGGTGCCACGCACCTGTAGATGCAGCTCCTCAGGATGTCGAGGTAGGGGGGTATGGAGGGCCTTTGACAAGGGAGAGGGACTAAGAAGAGGGATTGAGCAGGAGACTAACTTACGGACTAGGCCAAGAAAATTTCTGCCAGGCCAATGTAGAGTATCCAAGATAAAGTTTTCCAGCAGAGGACAAAAACTTGGAAGCTTTTTTATTATTTACAAATAGACTTTACTAAAAGTTTATTTGTTTTATGCGAATATTTGGACTTTAATGTTTCTTTGAGTGGGAAAAAGACAAATATATGTATGCACTTGAGACATCCAGATACTAACATAAACTATGTTTATGATTAAACATGTTTATTAAAAATGTTCTATGCTTTAAAGAGTTTGACATCTCTTTCTGTATATATATATATATATACACACATATATATATATATACACATATATATATAAACAAACATTATATTTTAGTTAATGAATATGTTATATATGTTATGTATATTGTATCTACATATATTATTCAGTTAATGTATATGTATTACATATTACATATTATGTGTATATGGACATTTAACTCAGACCTAACTAATATTGCTTCTGAGGAAGCTGGAGTCATAATGCATATTTAATTACATTATATATGTCTATACTCTATCATATCTTTTGTCACTATGTATATTTTACCTATATTATTTATTGTAATATGTATGCATTGTAATATGTATGTAATATGTATTGTAATATGTATGTAAAACTACATACTATAGTATAATGTTTGCAAATATGTCAAATATATATTATGGCTTTATTCTTTTCAGGAACAATGTAACTTAAATCTGAGGAAAATTCCTTGCCCTCCTTAAAAGTATATAACATTAATATAACTTTTTCTTTCTTTGCCTCTCAAATCATGTGGAAATCATTTAATGTAAGTTTCCTCATCAGTCATAAAATGACTGTAAAAACTACCTGTTCCTGATAAAAGTACAGATGAAGAAATTGAAGATCTCCAAATGCTAAGGCAGAATACATTCAAATATTGGTATGCATGAAACTTACAAAATTGGAAAGAAAAGATGTTTGGGATTTTGTGTAAGCTGGAGACGCCTGAGGGATAGTTGGAATATGTTTGTATAGACCAGCTGAGCTGGCACAGAGGAAGATTTCTTTATTTCTAAGATCATCCACAGAGATCTGTAATTGGGGTGTAACATTTGGTCTACTATGGATGAATCTTGGCAAAAAATCCAGCTCTTTATGGAAGCCATTTTCATAATCTTCAGGCATCAGCCATCCCCCTACCTCCCTAGGGTTGAGCTATTTTGAGAGAACATCTAAGTTATATAATGCATTACAAAATATATTAGGATAAAAACCCCAAAACACTTAAAGAGGATGTAGAAGATGAGAATGGTGGGGAAGTAGCTGAAATTTTTGGAAGATAAATTATAAAGAAAATAGACAAAAGAAACATTTGTGTTAACCTTTTTTTCCCTTAGAAATGATGTTTCTTACTGTTTATTTCACAGATCATTTCAAAAACTTTAGTTTTTATAAAATAAATTTTTGTTTGTAAAATGCATGAAATACTTCAGCATATACAAGAGTTATATTTTCATTACACCTGTTACCATAGCTCACTAGTTCCAATCACATTCTAAGTTAGTTGAAATAAGGAAGCAACAGAAGGCAGACCCCAGAGAGGTCAGGTTCACGTAAGCTCAGAAGTCCACACAAACTAACTGCAATGAATGAGAGCCTAAAATGTCAGATGAATCATCCCGTTTCATTGCTTACTGAAAGTAATTGATTATAGAAACAGTGAAAAACCACTTAGTTACACAGGTGTTATCATCCAAATTTACTATAAATAATCTGAGAATTTCAGTTTATGAGATTACTTAGATAATAAAAAAATTCACCTTTTCCATTTAAGTACATTAAGACAATATTATGTTGACGTGCATGCTACATAAATAACCTATGTTATCTTACACATAATCTTTAACAATTTCCACCTTTTGGTACAAATCTTTTACTGGTTGTTAGAGTTGTAAATCAATAAATTACATATTATGGTGGAGTATATTTGAACCCTTCCGACATTCATATTTTGGTTTTGTATAATAAAACGTAATACCTGCTTCCAAGGACTCTTATGTAGAAAGAAGAGGGGTTGAGGATAGTGCCTAACAAAATAGCATTTGATAAATAGGAATTATTAATATTGGAGGGGATAGTCATTTTTGAAATATCTTTTTCTTTATTGTCACTGTTATGGAACCATAGTGATAATAACTAAACAACTAAGACGACCTCCATGTCTTACCTTCTTGCTAGAATTGTTACCGGAACTATACAGTAGTGAACATTATGCCCCCTAGGGATCTGGGTGTGAACTCTATCCCCCATGAGTCTTAGAGATGTTCCTTTCTTCCAGTTGGCTGGGGGGGTGATCAGGTCCCTTTGCACAAGGTACTTTTGCTGCCTTTACAATATAGATGATTTACTTTAGGAATGAATTTATTCACAAATATCTATCGAAAAAATAAAATATACCGCTGAGAGGTGCCATTTGCCTCTTCACTTATTTGCGAGATGACTAATGAATGAATTAGGACAGCAGTGTGATTTCAGAATGGACTGCATGTGGATAAATGCCACGGAACAGAAAAATACTAAGAGAAAGCCCCTTAAATTGAGGGAGATGTAAAACAGTCCTCCAAAAACCCTACACATTATAATGCTCAACAGAATTTCCATTGACACAAAAATCAATTGAAAATACATATTGACTGACATTGCTAATACAGAAAAATCACAGACCTATATAATTTTTCCCTACTTTATTTTTATCTCATTCTTGGTTTTGCATATGTACTAGGGCTAGCAGGGTAGAAGGAAAATGAGACTTGAAATCCTAACATTTATTCCATGAATGTTCGAAAATACATTACATTTGAGAAAAAAGACAAGATTGATTAGAATTCCCCTAAAGGTGGGCATGTCGCATTTTGTATCCCTAACTGTGAGACTTAATTTGACCCCTTACATTTTTGAACCTGGGATATGAAATACCACTTGGTATCAGCTTGCAAGAGATCATTCTCAACAGCATTGAACATGTTAATGTGTTCTAAAATGACAGAGCCTCGGGATCTATCAGATGGCAAAGTTTTCTATGCCCTGTGTTCATTTGATTTGGGGTCATTTTTCTCAGTCGCATCCAGCTGAAACCAGGTACACTTTTAAAAGTGATGTCTGCAACCACTGCTGCTAAAAATGGGCCTTGAATAATACTTCCCCTTTCTGACAGGGAGAAAATTTGCTATATTCTTCTAGATGGAAAGGTTCCATATATTTTTCAATCTAAAATAGCTCTTTTTGGACTCAAGATAGTGGTCACATGCAGAGGTAAATGGTGGAATGTATATATATTAGGAAAATTATTAAATGGGTTTTGGGCATACCTTGGCTTTAAAGTACCTTGCTCATGCAGAGGGAGAAAGTAGTTGGCCAAAGAGGGTTCAGTGTGATAAACTCAAATTTTCCTTGATGCTCTTTTCCTTTTAATGCATTTCCTCCATTACCAAACCATGATACTACCATGAAGCTGTGAGGAAAAGGTCTGGGAGTAGTTCCACAAAGCTGGACTCATAAAATGGTGAACAACTAAGGGCTATAGGCTTCCAGATCATAGGCAAGTTAGCATATACTCATGATTATGTGAAGAAACATTATGATGTGTAAAGATACAATCAGATTACTATAGGGACTCTTTGCCACTAAAAGCAGCCTGGCAGATTCACCATGAGTGGATTTAATGACAGTGTACACACAAGCGGCCCCCACGCGTCCCTTCACAACCTGCACTGCTGTGAGATCACTCTGGACAGCAGGTGAATGCAAATGGCAACCTGGCCACTGCCAACCCTTCATCACAGGATGTGGGGTCTTCATCACAACCCTTTCACTCACCACAGAAAACAAGCTAATGAAGGAAAATCCAGGGAAGAGCAACATTGTGCGCTTGTAAGTTTTTATACATAAAAGGTCCCCAATTTGTACAACTTCATTTAGGGTGATAGGTTTTATAGATGAAATAGTGCAAATGAGAAGCTGAGATTAGTTTCCCTAAGAGACAACAGAAGCAAAGTTAAAAGAAGTTGCCTCTATTTCATAGCTGCCCTTTAAAAACTATGTCAATAACTTATTTTAGATACCTTTCTCGTAGAAATGATATTTTAACTAAAACCTCATGGGCTGTGGAAGCAAAATTTAATTAGCTTACTTTAAAGCATGTGAAAAATGTTACGAACAAATACCATCTACCATCTGTTTCCATCGTATTTGCCTACAGCTATCAAAGTAGCAGGGAGTCTGCCCCTCAGTACTCCTACCATATCTGCTATCACTTCCCTAACTACCTTCACCAAAGCCACCAGGGTCACTGCTCATCTATGCACCTCATCACCACTTGTCTCACTTTTCATGCCAAACATATGGTTTTAGCCTTATACCACTTCTGGTCTTTGAAAATATAGATAGCAGTTATTATATTGCAGTATCCAGAATAATAAAAATTTGGTATTGGAAAGGACTTTAAATTGCATTTAATGCAACTGCCAACTAATTGTCCAATCCCCTCATGGCCTCAGTGATGTTAGTGGCTCAGTCTATGTGTCTCTATGGAACTGAGTTCTGCTGTAGTTTGCCTACCTGTGAATATCCCTTATAGATACTTGACACCTTTCACTGATTGTTACTGCTCAACATGCACTCAACACTAATCCAAGGGCCTGTCTATTCATATTTTCACAGAAAACAATAATAGTTGTAGGGAGGTCCAGACATAATCCATCTGGAAATATTTAGAACCTAACTGGCCCACAGCTCTGCGCATGACTCAGAGGTACAGTGATAAAGTTGAGGACCTGCTGAAAGGGGAACTCATTCCCTTTCTTTGCAAATGTCCTTAGATTTTCAGGCAAATATGTAGAAAATTTGGAAATGTTCTAAGGGAGAAAAATTAAATTGGCTAAATTATTTGAAGAAAAAAGGAAGTTTGAAAGGTGGAAATTGATGTTCCATGCCACCTGTATCTGTAATTTTCCTTGATAATAAGAAAAAGGTAAATAATTATAACAAATAAAATTTAATATATTCTCAATGTAAACTACTTGGCTTATAAAATTATAAAATACTTTAACAAAAATAATTTACAGTGTACTTCTCTGAAAACACACACACATGCACGCACAAAAAATACACTTTTATATATACAAGTAAGCTCCTATGGCAGGGTCAAAGAAGTGATGTTAGTGTCACTTTTTTTTGCAGAGTCTTTAAAAAGTGACATTGCATGTAAAATCAATAATCAAAGTGATTCCAATCTGATGATCCTGTGCTCATCTGATTATTAAAATATAATTATAACACTAATTCCGAGTAGAATTGAAAGTCATTGGCCCTTTTCGATATTCCCTATTCTTTAAAACAAATTTTTTAAAGCATCAGCATAGTAGTAATTTACTAGTAAGGAGATTTTGTTTATTTGTTCTGAAAAACAAAACAAATAGCATCACAGCCTGACTTAAGATCTATACTGAAGAATTCAGTGAACTTTAAGTGCTTCTTGACACTTTATTAATCTCCAATAAATTAAATTCTTGCACTTTGTCACATGGTGGACTAAAATAGTTTTAGATTCTCAGACTAATTATAGGAAAAAAAAATTGCAAAATAGTCCCAACTACAGCCGGAGCATAATCACTGCGTGCTTTGTCATCTTCTTGCCAGACATCCGCCAAGGAGGTAATACATTTTATTTTTGTGTTGACTGTTATTTTTGAAAAGTGACATTTAAATGAGTGGAAAATGAAAATAGATTTAGACACAGCTCAAAGCTTAAATGTGTTTTGCAGTCGCAACATTATGGCTTTAATAACATACGAGCACATTCAATTCAACAACGCACACACATCTATGAATTGCATCCAGGCGTTATAATCTTCTACAATTATCACCAGTGGGAATGTTACGTGAAATTGCCCATGACTAATCCCATTTCTACTTCGTCTACCAATTTTAAGAGATACATATTTTGGATCTTATTTACTGAGGTTAAAAAAAACAAGTCTTCATGTGGGAAATGATAAAGCAGCAGAGATTTAAACTGATTTGAACCTGTACTTAGAGTCCTGAGGCTGTGCCTGCAGCTGATGATGCAACCCTTCAATGAAGAGAATACGGCTGTTGACACACTAATCAGGAGCTCCATGGGCTTGGAGATGGATAATGCTTTCCTAAAGCTATTGTTGTTAATAAAATTACCAGAATTGTTTAGTTTTCTGTGCCCTGTGACAGAAGGGTCAATGTTTCAACAATAGCATGCGAGTTCATTTCTTACAGGTTTTTTTAATGCCTTCTTGCCCCCAATGAATAGGGTAGCGATAGGTATCCGAGAGATAGCCTTGAGTATTCTGTACACCTGTTGCCTCTATTGTGATGTTTTTGTTGAGTAAATTGACCAAACTGTAATCTCAAAAAAGAGGGTGTCCCTCCCTTCCAACTAAAACTTGATATTACTCAAGGAAATGAAACAGTATTCAGCAATGAGAATAAAGTCAAGCTCAGCAAACTTCGTTTGGCCTTTCTTACAATTTTAACATGAAATTGAGGGTATGTCTGCAAAGTGTTAGAGTTACCCCGTAGATGTTGCTACCTTGTTTGAACAATTTTAAAGATTTTACTTCTTTTGTAAGATAGAAGGAAAGAGAAAAGAGAGGTGAAAAGGACAGCAACTGAGAATAGGCAGGCTGTATGAGAAATAATAAAAATAATTCATTTCATAAACCATGTTTTTTAAGTAAAAATGTTGTATGCAGACTATCACATTTGAAAGCAGAAAATAAATAATAACTTTTTCTTTGCTCAAGTATTCTGCATGGTGTGAAAGCAAGATAGAGTGTAATTGTATTATTGCCAGCAGGCTTATAAAGTAACTAATTGGGGAAAGAAAAATCAAATTCAGTAGGGAAATATTTGTTTATCCTTATGTGCTTCAAGATAATTGATTCTAACAAAAGCAATCAATGTTCATAAGTAAGTGGTAATTCTTAGGAATCAGTATACACGAAAATGCCATGAGGAATTTTGACTTTCTATTATTACCCTTTCTTCCTTTTTTAAAAACACTCTTATTAATTTAAATGGAATGTGTATGTTGGATGTTGAAACCTGCACATACACACACACACACACACCATGGCCAAAGAAAGAAATGGCTATACTTCATTCATCAATCTACTCCCCCAAATAAAATAATAATCATTATCAAAATCAAATTCCCTGTTTCAGAACTCCACAAAGGTTATGTAAAACAATGTAAACATTAACACAGTGAGAAAAAATAAACACTGAATATGACAAATAACATTTTCTTCCTTACCAAAGTAGCAAATAAAATGTATTTGCAATTCAGGCTCAACTTTCAAAAATTCTAGGTAGAGCTCTACCAGAAACCACGCTGTGTGTGTGCAAACACCCTCTTTCATATCACGAGATGAGGCCAGTGTCTTGTTATCACCACGGTCTGTGCTTCACACCATTTTACAAGGGTTTTTTTGTTTGTAAATAAGGTAAGTAGCCCTGAAAGCTGGATGATCACAAAGCGTAGTTCAGACAAAGCAGTTATTAGCTCCACTCAGCACTTGTCCTCCTTCCAGGACGCCGCTTCTTGAATTTTGGACTAAGTATGATCTCAGTTGAAATCTTCTGTACGGTCCTGATCTTACCCCACACTTTATTCCTGTCTAGTGATGATGATCCTAGTCAATAGAAGACTCGTTAACTCTCTATATAAAAGAATATGTAGTCAGAAAGTTTACTTATTCTAGTCCAGTTGACTTCTCTTTGCCACAAGCATGTAGCGGTGCAAATATATCTTCATTAAAAGGAATATCTTTTAAAAATTCACAGAAAATGCATGACCAGGATTAGGAGTTCACAGTATTCCTTGGCTACAGAGAGGAACATACTCCTTCTCAATGCTTTTGTGTGATTTCTGGTGAATCAGTTCCTTGAACTTTAATTTTTATCTGTTTTATTTTTAAATTTGTTCCCCATTATTTAAGGTTATTACAAGTATCAAATGATATGATATGTGTGAAAGGCCTTTATAAACTACAAAATCCTATATAAATGTAAATTCTGGCTATGACAATTACTGTCACCATTACTGATGGAGATAAACTTGTTGCCTTAAGCTAGTAAAAAGTCATGATCAAATATGCCCAAATCTTAATGAAAACAATGAGGGATTCACAAACCAAACCCCAAAGATGAATTATGAAGACATAATTTATTTCTATGAAGAAGTTTCATATTTCTAGACCTTTAAGCATTCTTAATGATGTATCAGAAATTCCTGTGGTTCTGTGAGATCATAAAGTAATCCCAGTGGTTTTATATAATCTAAACTTTGATATAAACATAAGGATTCTAATACTGCTAGGTCAGAAAGAAATTTTTTTTATTATTAAATCATAGCTATGTACAGTAATGTGATCATGGGGCACCATACACTGGTTTTATAGACCGTTTGACACATTTTCATCACACTGGTTAACATAGGCTTCCTGGCATTTTCTTAGTTATTGTGTTAAGACATTTACATTCTACATTTACTAAGTTTCACATGTACATTCTACATTTACTAAGTTTCACATGTACCCTTGTAAGACGCGCCGTGGGTGTAATCCCACC
>CAUYPK010089835.1:0-16808 GCA_963574355.1 Loris lydekkerianus | reverse complement strand
GTCATAATTTGGGGTTAGTGCATTTCTGGAATGTAGTGGAAAAAGACCCGGGATTCTGCTATTTATCCAGCAATGCACAGGACATAAAACCAAAAAAACCCCCCCCCCCCCCCCCCCCGGGTTCTTGCAGCCTCTGCACTGGTCCCTGTACCGTCACAGTCTGCTTACTAGTTGGTCTCCCCACTGGACTGTGCAAGTCTGAATGGCTGGGTTCAGGTAGCCAGTATTAGGGGGAAGGAGGAAAAACTATGGGAGAGGACATTCTTGCAGAGTTGGATGGAGGGGGTTGTATTGAGTGGAGTCTGGCTCACTGGGGACGCACTTGCCATTAGCATTGGTCGGGGATTCTAGGGACTCTTTGCATCCTCGCAGCTCCCATCAGCTATGCTTAGGGGTGCAAGAAGTAGACTCGGCTCTGAGGAACTGGCCAGAGGAATCAGAGACCCACTTGGTCCTGGGAAGAGTGTTCCCCATGGCCAGTTTCTTCTCTCTTATGTTGTTTTTATTCACAGCATCTTACTTTTTTTTTTTTGAGACAAATTCTCACTCTATCACCCAGGCTAGAGTGCAGTGACATTATCATAGGTCACTGCAACCTCACACTCCTGGGCTCAAGTGATTCTCCTGCCTCAGCCTCCGGAGCAGCAGGCACTACAGGTGTGTGTTAGCATGCCCAGCTAATTTTTCTATTTTTGTAGCAATGGGGTCTTGCTTTATTGTTCAGGCTGGTCTCAAACTCCTAACTTTAAGCAATTCTCCCTCCTCAGCCTCCCAAAGTGCTAGGATTACAAGTGTTAGCCACATTCCTGGCCTTCACGACACATACACTTTTTCATTTATTTTCCTGTCTCTTATACAGGCCTGTTTATCTTCATGTTTCACTGCCATATCCCCACTGTCTAGAAAACTGCCTGGCACATAGTATGTGCTCAATTAAAATCTGTTGAATGAACAAAAGGCTGCATTCCTGCCTTTGCCATACAGCTAGCTCAGAGTGCCTGGGTGCTGGGGTCAGAGTCTACTCCAGCAGGAATGTGCAAGTCCCAGGAAGTCTCTCTCCTAAAATGTGTAGCACTTTTTCATTATGCAACATGATCATTCTGAAATTGCTTTAGGGGAGACACATAGGAACTTTATGCTTATACCCCAACTCCTCCCTGAAAAGTCTGGCCTGATGAACTAACCATTAGCTGAGGGAGGATGCAGAAGGACAGGAAGCTGCAAAAGGCCAAGCAAGCTAACAGCCAAATGAAACTGTAGTCACTCCACATGACCAAAGGACTCGCTGCCTCCCAGGACCATTGCCAAGCATTGTGACACACGGGTCTAACCTCATTTGAGTGGGAGCTGCAGAGGAGGGGCCCACACAGCTGGCAGGGTTTCAGAGTCACTGCCCACTCGCTCCTGCATTGCCGTTTGGGGCCAGAGGGGCTCTCCCTAGTGACACACAGGGAGTGAGGAACAAAGCAGGGAAAACAAGTGCCTAGACCAAACAAGTCCCCTTGGGAATTGAACACTTGTGAGTTGCACCCTCATCGGGGTTGTCAGGGAATTCTGTGCTCATGGCCACTCGGTTCACCCCCACGGCAGCAGCCCATGGGGCTTTTGTTAAGCTTGGACCATGAGCAGAGCAAGGTTGTTAGATACCTTCAAATCTCAGATGACCCTCCCCACTGAGAAGTTCCAGGTGCAGAGCTAAAGACTCAAGTTGTTCCTATAAGTTTTGGGTCTCAGGAAAGCATCCATAAGGAGTGCATGTGAGTAAAAGCAGGCATTGCTATCTGCTCCGCTATCCTCCTTTACTGGAAAGATCAGGAAGTCAAGCCAAGTGGAAGGTGTTGAGAACTGCAGTGTGGATGGCGGGTAGGCATGAGAGGGCGCAGCCGTGCCCCATCTGAACAATGGCAAAGGGCTTGGGGTGGCCTCTGAGTTACCATGGAAACCAATTGAATCTCATGGCACCCCCTTCACCTTCTAGAGATGCCTTTTCAGATCCTGGGGTGGTTCCAGGAATCCGTTTAAGGCCTCTTACTGGACAACTCTGTGGACACCCCAGAGCAGTGATTTTTCAACCAGTGTACTATGGGAAGATCTTAGGTGCCCGCCAAAATTTTAAAAGATCATTAATTAAATCATTTCTGAAAGAAGTTCAAAGCACAGGGTGGCACCTGTGGCTCAGTGAATAGGGCACTGGCCCCATATACCGAAGGGGATAGGTTCGAACCTGGCCCGGCCAAACTGCAACAAAAAATAGTTGGGTGTTGTGGTGGGTGCCTGTAGTCCCAGCTACTCAGGAGGCTAAGGCAGGAGAATCACCTAAGCCCAAGAGCTGGAGGTTGCTGTGAGCTGTGACGCCTGGTACTCTACCGAGGGTGACAAAGTAAGGCTCTATCTTAAAAAAAAAAAAAGAGAGAGAGAGAGAAGTTTAAAGCACAGTAAGCATATTCTTTCTTTTACTTTTTTTTGATCAAAATAATTTATGTGTGTTGTGGAAGTTTAACTATAGGTTCATGTGTGTCATGAGATAAAAAAGGTTGAAAAACACTGCCCTAGAGACACCAGGTCATACGACAGGTCTGAATGATCACTTTAGGCAGATAAATTTACAGTTGACTCCCAGTCACACAGCATTTTTCAGTTTGTAAAACTCTTTCCTACAAATGTAATATTTAAATAACACCAAAAGCTAGCTCATTTTGCACAGCAGATTTTACAGAGGCTCAAAGTAGTTGCACACAGCCAGTTTGTAGCAGAGGCAGGCTTTGAGTCCGAGCCTCTGACTGCGGTTTAGACTGATTCTTGCTGTGTAGACAAGACTGTTCTTTCTCTCATAGGCCAGAGGGTCTTTCTTTCTTTTTTTTTTTTTTTGCAGTTTTGGCCAGGGCTGGGTTTGAACCCACCACCTCTGGTATATGGGGCCGGTGCCTTACTCCTTGAGCCACAGGCACCACCCCAGAGGGTCTTTCGTTTGGAGTCTGCTGGGGGCTTGGGGGTCCTGATTCCCTGAACTCAGTTGACCTGGTTTGATTATTTGGCTGAGCTAGAAAGTTCAAGAGAGGCACAGTGGGAACCGAGAGCAAAAGCAAGTGGAGACTGAAAATCAAACGAGCGGCTCAGGCAGTGTGGATGGAAAGTCAAAGTAACTTACACAGATTTCAGGGTAACAAAGAGAGATTTTATTTAGGAAGAACAGAAAGAACATTTAGAGCACTTCTAAATTAAATACTTTTAATTAAAGAGCACTTCTAAATTAAATACTCTTTAATTAAGAGTATTTAATTACTCTTAAATTAAGTATTAAATACTCTTTCCCTTTGAAATCAGCTCAAGTCTTTCCTGGGCCTCTCTGCGCCTCCAGGCAATACTACCTTCTTCTACTGGTCATTGATTACCCAGATTACTTCATATCCATATTGTTAGGGGCCCTCCGGACTTCCTGGGTCAGGAGGCCAGGTTTTCCTCCCACCCCTTTAGTGTCCCTTCTCAGGACCCACTTTGGTTGTCTGACCCTGTCTTTGAAAGTATTTTGTAATCTTAAAAACTGAATACGAATTTAAGAAACTATCGCTATTATCCACATTCAAAACCATCAATTTAGGGCAGCGCCTGTGGCTCAAAGGGGTAGGGCGCCGGCCCCATATGCCAGAGGTGGTGGGTTCAAACCCAGCCCTGGCCAAAAATAACTGAAAAAAAAATGAATAAATAAAAATGCAATCAATGTAACCTGGTTTCTTGTACTCTCAATGAATCCCCAACAATAAAAACAAACGAACAAACAAAAAGCACCCATCAATTTAAAACTGATGGACATGTTCCTAATATTCATCTATAAAATGAGTGGAAAGGAAACTTTTTTTTTGCAGTTTTTGGCCGGGGCGGGTTCAAACCACCTCTGGCATATGGGGCCAGCGCCCTAGTCCTTTGAGCCACAGGCGTCGACCTGGGAAGGAAGCTTTTTACTATATTTTTCTTTGTACCTTTTGAACCATTCAACAATAATTTTTTAAAAGATTCTTTAAATCTATGTAAACCAATTTCTCTCATGCATTTACTCATTAATAGCAATATTAGAGAAACAAGTCAGATACCCAGAATTTTTTTGGCTGTCCAGAAAGAAACCATAAAAAGGAATGCAGTGATTGTGTCTCATACTAACCCTATGTGATGTGTTGCAGGAAGACGAGGCCCAATGGAGAGAAAGAGCACCCAAACACATGTTTATAAGAAGAAGGGCTTTATTTTAGCTGGTGGAGCAAACAGCATAGAGGAATTCAAAATGGCTGCACTCCCTGACTGGCTTGGTCTTTCCCTCTTTATCTCCAGTCAAAGGGCACCCACAGGTACCTTTCTCATTGGTCAGTCTGAATCAAGTGGGAGAAGCTGTTCCAGCCCCCACAGAACTACAGGATTTTACAGAAGTGGAAATTTCTAGGTCCCAGGAAATTAAGTCTACAAATGCCTAAGAGCAGAGTCACCATTGAGAGGACCCTGCAGGTGCATCCTTGAGGTGTCCTTGACTTCTCAAGAAGTCTGTTTTCCTCACCCTCACCAGGTAACCTCTGTCCAATGGAAAAGTATAACGCCTGATCCTAGAATAACATTATATGATCACATAGTGAGTTAAAAGAAGATGAGTCAGATGGCTTTGGGAAGAAAAGGGGCTAAACTTCCTAGTGCCTTGGGGTATAACAAAACCTACCGGAAAGAGTCCTTGTCAGACTCAGCTGAGATAACCGCTGAGTTATCTCTGTACCAATGGCCTGCAACTCTGTACATGTCTGTTTGCTAAATTTTAGAAATACAAAGTTTCCACGGGCAGGAATGCTTTTGACTATAAATCGCGGGAAAATCCGACTAAATGGCTGAGATGAACAGAGGCTCGGTTTTGTTTACTGTGTAATATGCGTCTGGAGATAATAGGTTCAGGGATCGGGTAGGGTGACCAACATCCAGGTTTGCCCAAGACCATTTAGCATTAAAAGCCCTGCATCTGGGGAAGTCTTCCCATAGATTTTCAGCCTAGCAATAGTGGTCATCAGTGTCACCATCAAGAACAAAGGTACCGTCTTCTTTTTCACGTGGCCATTCTGACTGTTGCTTGATAGCAATTGTACCTTCAAACATTGTGTCTATGTTTCAGGTGAAAAGAAAGGGGAAGGGCCAAGAATCAAAGAGGAGAATTTGCCTCTTATTCTGGATAGAAGGCTTTCCTTGAAGACGCATACTTGGTGCACTTAAATATTTTGGCCAGTACTGTTTCACTAGCTGTAAGAGCAGCTGGAAAATTGAGGTTTGTGTTTCCAAAACTACAGTAGAAGGAGGCCAGGGGAGAAGGTGGTGAGAGGCTTTTGGGTGGCCCACCCACAGTGTTTGTCCCTCCCTGCCCCTGTCCCTTCTTCATCACTTCCAACCAGGGTGTGCTGAGCTCCTGCCATGTGATCAGCCCTGTGCTAGGATCAGTGGGCAGAAAATGAATAAGATGCGACCCCCCACCCAAGTAAGGTCACCATCTGGGACAGGCTAACATGAGTACAAAGGTGACTATGTCACAAGGCAGCCAGCAAAGAGTGGGAAGTGCTGTGCTGGCAAACCTTCCTAAAATGCCAGTGGGAATGGAGTGATAGGGTTGGTGGATTAGCCGGATAAATACAAATGCAATGCATGTTCCAAGTTAAGAGAAACCCAAAGATTTGAGGACAGGACTTGGCAACAAGAACTCTCCAGAGAGAAGAGCCAAGTGGTGTGAGAAGGGATGAATGGACAGGCAAGTATCTTTCACCCCTAAAGTAACCTGGCTGTGGCGGCCTGGGCTGTGCGGTAGGGAGCCATCTTGAATACAATAGTGTGTGAACACAGGTTCCCAGACACCCTGCTTCAGCATCTCCAAAGTCCCTGCTCAGAAAGCCTGCAGGTGACTCCTGCTCCCCTGAACACCATTTCTGGACCAAGAGACCATGCCAAAGTGCAGCTGTTTGTCGAACCGTGTCCTTCAGAATTCAACCCAAGGAAAAAAATTAGGTGTGTGTACAGACATTTATGTACAAAGATGTTCATCTTGGTATTGTTCATGTAGGATACAATGGGGGTGGGGAATAAGGGGACAACCCAGCACACCTACTTGCTGACCTGTAAGGATCACCAGCTGGCAGAGCTGCCCATGGCTCCCTCAAGTCAACGGCTAAGCCCCTGTCCATTTCCCCGCCCATCAGTGGCCTTGCACCCTTTCCTGTCATGTCTTTTGCAGTTGGGGCCTAGCATGATCACACTGAAGTCCATTCTGTCTATGACTACTCAGCTAGTTACTGCTGGGATTCTTCATAAACAATATGCTGAATTGTAGGCTAAAGGAGAAAAAAGTGGGGCTGGGGGGTTGGGAGAAGCTACCCATAGTCACATTCTGCCCGCTGGGTGGGGGTCCTAGAGAGGCACCATAGTGGCACAAGAAAAGGGAGGGATCAACCGACCAGGTCAATTCATACATTATTATGTTTTTTCTGTTTGTAATCGTAACACATGTTTATTGTAGAAAAGTGGGAAGTACCAAAAAGTTAAAAAAATGAAAAGAAAAAGAAATTAAAAAGAAGAAAGCTGAAAAATAGCAAAAGTATAAAGAAAAAAAAACAACTCCATGATACTATTACCTAGAAATGATTATCATTTTTTTTTGTACAGACAGAGTCTCACTTCATCACCCTTGGTAGAGTGCCATGGTGTGACAGCTCACAGCAACCTCCAACTCCTGAGCTTAGGTGATTCCCTTGCCTCAGCCTCCCAAGTAGCTGGGACTACAGGCAACTCCCACAATGCCCAGCTATTTTTGTTGTTGTTGTTGCAGTTTGGCCAGGGCTGGGTTTGAACCTACAACCAAACGAAAAAAAAATCCACTTAACAAGATGATATCTTTCCTTGTATGCTGAGATACACACACATCATCTACTAAACTGGAATCTTAGTTTATATAGCTTTATATCCTGAGTTTTCATTGTGTACTTATTTTGTAATCATTTTTACATCTCGAAATAGTGTGATCTGTTATTGACAATTTAGTACTCTATTGAAGGAATGTGCCTTTACAGGTTTTTTACCGGCTCTCCATGTTTTTTATGCACCAGTCCTCATGGACAGATAGGCTATGCATTTTCAACCCCCTGACCTTGCTCATGCAAGCTGATAGCCTGGCCAGCCTCCCCTAACCATTGAACCCTCGCTTGGCTATTCATTTCCAGTCCTGCCCATACTGAAGCCTGCCCCCCTTCCCTGGTTGGAACTAATGACTCTGGGGAAGCAGAGAGGTAGAGCCAGGGACATTACTACCTCCCTATCGTTTGGTTGTAGTTGTCATTGTTGTTTGGCAGGCCTGGGCTGGGTTTGAACTGGCCAGCACTGGTGTATGTGGCTGGCGCTCTAGCCACTGAGCTACAGGCACCAAGCCTGTTAAGTGGATTTTTTAGGTTACTGGGTCCATGGATGATTTGTATTTTCTTATTTTTACTTTTGTGTATTTTCTATAGCTTTCAAGCACAATGAACATGGGCTACTTTGACAGCCATGAAAAGAAATCTCTGTTGTTTACAAAGATGTGAGTTATAGCTTCTTTCCTGAGACTATCGCCATGGAAAGGATGAAACTCTTCTTCATCTCCCGTGACCCTCCTCCTTTCCTGTCTTCCTGTCTCTCTACCTCACACGTTGATTTTCCAAGACTTCCCATTTGTGAGCTCTTGATGCTTAATTCATTGTTCAAAAACAAATTTGGTGGGGGTGGGAGAGATGGCATTCAATGGAATCTGCTTTGAAGACCTCAGAGAGGGCTATAATTTAGCCATGCCTGGAACACACACATGAAAGCCCCAGTTTTTTCTGAGCTTTCCCCATCTAACCAGGCTGAGGTGTAGTTTCCCCTGAAATCCTCAGCAGATGTCTGAGCACACAACCCCTAAGGCTCGTCCTGAGGTCTCTACCTTTCTTTCCCCTTAAATCCCTGCCTGTGTAGGAACCCTTAGAATCAAGTTGAAGCATCTGTGATCTTTAAAAGCTTTTAAAAATCAAACTAACCTGGAACTTAGTGTTTTCTAATGATAAAGTTGACTCCATTTACTTTTCCTTTTATGATTTCATTGTCATACATTTCCATTCGTATGTGGAGGAGTTTAAGGCAGATGCTAAGGTGTTACTTTAAAAAGATCTGGAGCTTAGCAAGAAAAAAATCATATACAAAGAATGGCCACCAAAGATTGAAACAAAAAAAAGTGATTTCAATCAAAAAACTAGTCCTTAGGTTGACTTAAAAAAATAATTCAAACATTTCCCCCCTGGATTTGAAAGGTACCTCTCCTCCTCCCACTGCTATAATTTTTTAAAAGGTCTTAGGTTCCATTTTCAAAATAAGTTATATCTTTTTAAGGTGACACATATCAAGTAACCAGAAACGGGCCTTGGCTTGGAAACCCTCCCAATTCTCATAAACATGCAATCACTAGTTCCTCTCAGGATGATGAATACTATTGATTGGCTCAGATCAGCTTGTGATCCAGCAGTGATATTAGACATTGGCTGTAAAATATCTCCTTATGAATATTTCATTGGCTGGCATGTCTGCAGAGTGGGGCAGCTGCCTCCTGAGTGCTCTCTCTCTCTCTCCTTGCCCTCCCTCCTCCTCTCTGTGTCTCAGGACTGATGATGCCATTCTGCGGGGCCACGTTATTGGATCAGAGCGATTAGTTTTACAGTCTACTTTTCCGAGTAGAATCCAATTTCTTTTTCAGGTGCAACGAGCTTACCAGTAGTCATGTGCTTTTTGTTTTGCGATGGCATCACAGGATTACTAGAAGATGCAGTAAACTGAAGTCATTTCCCATTAACTGTCCTCCACAGGATACCAAGGCAATGTGTCACTCTGCGCTTGCAGCATCCCGAGCACTTTCCAGGAGAAGGAGTCTTTTCAGCAGCAAAAGTAAAAGCCAACAATGAGGCAATCTCCCGAGAAGCACCACGGCAGATGCTTTCAAATGCCTTTAACTCACTGTTCTCATGATAACCCTAAGACAGGGGAAATGTTATCCCTCTTTTACATGGATGAAAACTGAGTATCTGAGAGATTTGGTTGTGTCTCACAGATTCATATTATGGATTTATCATGCTCCTGCTGAAGTAGGTGGTAAGGTGAATTACCATCTTGGGGAAACCAAAGAGTTGCCTTCTTTTTTTCTTTTTCTTTCTTTCTTTCTTTCTTTTTTTTTTTTAGAGACAGAGTCTTACTTTGTCACCCTTGGTAGAGTGCCGTGGCATCACAGCTCACAGCAACCTCCAGCTCTTGGGCTTGGTGATTCTCTTGCCTCAGCCTCCTGAGTAGCTGGGACTACAGGCACCTGCCACAACGCCCGGCTATTTTTTGTTGCAGTTTGGCCGAGGTCAGGTTCGAACCTGCCATCCTCGGTATATGGGGCTGGCGCCCTACCCACTGAGCCACAGGCACCGTCCCAAGAGTTGACTTCTTTTAAGAGAACAGGAAAAGCTCCACTCAGAGCAAATATGTACCTTTTGCTCCATCTACATTGGTTCTTATATTCTCTATCTGGACAGCTTGAAAAATTCCAGTTTTCATGACTGAAAGTAGGGCTTTCTTCCCAATAACATTCAGGTCTAGGAGAAACCGACCTAACATAAACTTAGGCACAAATTTTTGGAAGAAAATTAATGACACAAGGCCAGCAGGTTGTCTGTGGAAAGGGGTAGAGGGAAGGTTGGTGGTGACTGGGTAGGGCGAAGGGCTAAAGAATTAATGTTCATGTATATGGCCTTCTCTCTCTTGTGTGGCCCTCTCCCTGGTCCTTTTTTCTCTATAAAACATGAAGAGTCTGTGAAAAACCTGTAACATGCAATGAATGAGAACTTTGAGTCTTTATAGTATGGTTTACCATCGCCATAAAAGACTGCCCTCCTTATCCAGGGGTTCTGAATCCATGGATTTAAACAACTGTGGGTTGAAAATATTTGGGGAGAAAAAAATACTCGTACTGAACATGTACAGACTTTTTTTCCTCCTTATTAGTCCCTATACAATCCAGTATAACAACTATATAGCATTTATGTTGTATTAGGTATTATAAGTAATCTAGACATGATTTAAAGTATATGGGAATATGTGCATTTTATATTAAGGACTTGATAATCTGCAGATTTTGCTGTCTGTGGAGGTCCTGGAACCAATCCCCTATGTATTCTGAAGGACAGCTGCATTTTATTGTACACCCAAAGGAGAAAGAAGTGATCAGGAAGTGCCATGTTGTAAAGGAACGGTTTTCATCTCTGTTAAGGTAACAGTGGCCAATTTTAACAAAGTGTATCATTCATTTCATTCACAGCCACCTGCATGCCTGAGCCCTGAGGCTAAAGCTGCCAAAAACAACCATGGCAAGAGAAATCATTCTTTGTATCCATCTCCAGAGTGCCTATCACTATAGCTCAACTATACCAAAGTCTTTGATGTAAATTGTTGGGTAAGTTTATAGAAAAGAAGTTGAAATGAATATGTGTAGACACACAAGAAGATGATGTTTTTGCTCTTTAGGCATTTTCCCAGATCAGTTCCTTGATTTTATACACTGAAACTCCCAAATATTCCCAGAGAATTTCCACAGATTAGTTACTGAGCCAGACTGAATGGAAATGTCATGTTGTAGATTCTTCAGAACCCATTAGCTTGCTCCATTCATTAGGGTGGTCATGATTTTCAGGACAGCAGCTGTTAGTACATCCATTTCACGTATATTATAGACTTGGATCCCAGGGTCCATTGCCACCCTTTGGTGAGCATCTTATACCAATTCTACAGATTCTAGGCCTTTAGGAGTTAATTAAAATTTTTTACTTATTAGTAAATTTTTAATCAGAGAAGATGTACAAAATACTGCATTAAGCTCAAGGACAGTCGTTCTGGAACATCACGGAATATCCATCAGTCCTCTAAATGACCACCTGCACCTGCAGCCCTCTGTGGACATCCTTTCTCTGCTCCCCTGAGGAGACAGCAGTCTGTGTAGAACATTCTAAAGTCATTTCCGTATACCCATGCTCTCTTTTAGTTCTGAGAGGTCGGTTTCCCCTTTATCTTTACACTTTTCTTAGTGGAGTAAACAAGCTAAGTGTGACCCCCCAAGAGAGTTCACTTGTCAAGCTCTGAGCCCTGAAAGTCTTTTAAACTTGGAAAGGGCCACAGAGGTCACTTAGTCTAGCCCCAGTATAAAAAATGAAGTGGATTTAAAAAAAAAGATCTGCTATCAAGAGTATTAAGAAGGATAAATTTCAACCAACTTCTTTAGAACTGCAATTGTGATGATAAGGGCTTTGTAGTGGGAGATCTGAAGTCACATGTGTCTTCAATGGACACCGTCCCTGTTCTCATGACAAAGATGACATAAGATGGCAGGGCGTCTGGGAAGGCTGTCTCTGCCTTACAGTCTGTGGGTGACAGAGTGGGTTGATTCTGATGACTATGATGACCTCTTCCTTCCTCCTATTGTGAAAAGGTAAATGGTCAAGCAGTGCTTGGTCTAGAGTTGGCTCTTCCCACGAATATCACAGATCATGAAGACTTATTTTGGTGGAAATCACACTAGCTAGTAGTGCGATCATGGCAAATAAGTATATTTCCACTTCCAGCTCAGAGAAGTAGCATGGGAAAAACAAAAAAGAACCCCCCAAATTTTCTTTTAGCTGTTAAGGAGGGAGGGATAGTTACCTCCATGGGTCAGTGAGTGGTTTTCAGGCTCCCCTTTGTGACTTCATTCACCCTCCGTGTATGTGTACACTGTAGTCAGGAGGAGAGTTCATTGGCCCACAGAAAGCAGTCTTTAGGTTTTTGTTGTCTTTGAGAGAGTCCCTAAGCTGAAGGTTCCTTCTCTTCCCCGTACTGATTCCTTCAAGTTCAGCTTAGGGATGCCTTCTCTGCTATCAGGCCCTCACTATTCCATCTAAGAACCCATCAGAAGACTGATCCCTATAAGGCAGAGACTTTATTCATCCCTTTCATTCTTCCCTTGCACAGATCCCAGGGCCTGACACAGTGGTGTCAGTGAATCACAGTGATCACTTCCAGCTCTGCTCTTTGCCTTGGTCTCTCTGACCTGCTGTCTCTTGGCATCTGATATATTTGCAAGTCTGTATGTTCTCCCACAGCACCCCGTTTATGCTGCTGCTTTAGGTGGTCATCAGCAGCTGTCTTTTGATTAGCCTTTGGGAACAGAATGCCTCACAGTAGTGATGTGACAGATATTAATAGATAGACCCCAAATTAGATCGGTGTGTAGTTTGAACACTCTGGGCAAGTTATAGTATTTTGACGTGTATAATGTGCTCCCATGTCTAAGGTACACTCACATTTTTGGCCCAAACTTTTAGGTAAAAAAATCTTTCATTTTAATTTTTTTTTTATTTGGTAACTTTTTGTTTTATTTTCCATTCCCTTTTTATTTTTCTTTCTTTCTTTATTTTTTGAGACAGAGTCTTACTATGTCACCCTCGGTAGAGTGTCATGGCATCACAGCTCACAGCAACCTCAAACTCTTGGGCTTAAGCCATTCTCTTGCTTCAGCCTCCCTAGTAGCTACGACTATAGGTGCCTGCCACTACGCCCGGCTATTTTTTTTGCTGTCTGTGGAGGATTTTTTTGTTACAGTTGTCATTATTGTTTAGCAGGCCTGGCTGGTTTAAACCCACCAGCCTTAGTATATGTGGTGGGTGCCCTAACCACTGAGCTATGGGTGCGGGACCCACATGTAGTAGCTTTTGTTTAATTTTATTTTCACCAATCTTTCCAACTGATGCAGTTACTAACTACTTTATTAAAAATCTTCTTCCCTCATTTTTGGAGTGATGAGAATGTAGTTGGCCTCTCAGCTCTGACTAACTTACTCCTTTCTTCTTTGTTGACTCATACTGTGCTTTACTTCAAATGCAGGTATGTCCCAAGATTTTTCCTCAATCCAGTTTCTCTTCATTTTCTATATCTCCTTTCTGGGGATATCAAGTACTTCCGTTTCAATTAACACCTCTATGCAGATGTCTCCCAGATCTTTACCTCTAGTCCAACTTGCCTACGGAGTTCTAATTTCATATTTTCAACTATCTGCTGGATTGCTTCATCTAGATAATCTTCCTAGTTTTTCAAATGTGGCAGTTTAAAAGTGAACAAATAATTGTGTCGCCCAAACCAGATCCTCCTCCTAACTTTTCTACCAATATTTGTAAAAGAAAACATGCTACTAACATTGAAATAAAGTTCAAAACTTAACCATCTTTCACTCTTCCATCTCTCTCAATCCCATGTCTAATGAGTCGACAAGTTATAGGATCAATGAGCATTCGCTGAATGCCTATTTTATGCCAGACTCTGAGTGTGTAATGAGGAAATAAGAAAGGAGACGAGAGAGAGAGAGAGAGAGAGAGAGAGAGAGAGAGAAAGAGAGACAAGGTCTTCCCACTGATGATGGAAGGAAAAGCATTCAGCAACCTTTCAAATAAATTTAAGATCACAACAGTGAACAGTTCTTGAAATAAATCTATATGCTGCTCTGAGAACTTACTTTTGAGGGGAGGATAGAAAAATTATTTACTCATTTGATGATTGTTTCTCTGAGGACTAAAAGCCAAGTACTGTCTGGGTGCTGAAGCCTCCCACGCCCACCTCTGCAGTGTTTCTCAAGTCTGCTCCTGCACAGTTCAAGTTCTTCCTGCCTGTTTTCCCCAGACTTCCTAACAGACCCTCCATCCTCTGTCTCTGGTATTTCAACTCAGCCCATACACCATGATATGATAAACATTCAGATAAACATTGAATCAGCTAAATTCAATGATGAGATTGAATCATTGATTCAGATAAACATTCCTCCAACAGAGCAATAAGATTGCTTTCTTCCTTGAAATATTTGAAGACTCTATGATGACAGCTAATATTATTAAAATTTTGCAGTTATGAATTCAAGACCCACATCCTGAGACTTAACCTCTAATCTTTCCTTCTGGTCTGACTTCCCAGTTACCCTTCATGTATACCTATCTTCAAGCCAAAAAGGATTATTCAGTATTTACAAACATGTCCCATACTTTATTACCCCAAGTCATGTTTTCCACTGGGAATACATATGGCCTGTTTTTTGAAAGCTTTCCTTCCTCTTTTAAAGTTTGGCTTAATAGCCTTATAAAGGTTTCTGCTTTATTCTCCTTTGCATAGATGGCAAGAACTATATTCTAATCATATTTATAGCTAGCCCACCCTCTACTCCACACACAACTTGCAAAGAGACCTTCTCATTACAGATACTCAACGATGACTAAATAAATGTTTTTCTAGTCATTTCACGCATACATTACAGTATTTCTTTCCAATAGGCTTGCAAAGTCTTCAAGAGCAGGGACAATGCTTTCTTCTTTTCCCTTTGTTTTTTCCATATCTCTTTAGAACAGAGCTATAAATAGAGAAGGAATATAAATGAACATGTGACAAGTTATTTTTTCCCCTAGGAAAATTCAATATTAAGTTAAAATCTATATTCTTCAATTTAAGATTATTGCCATGTTTAGACATGAGGAAAAGAAAAAACCACAGCTGACATATTAACATTCATAAAATCTCTAGCTATTTTTTCCCTAATCAATAAGATGTCTATTACTTTTTATGTGCTAATTTTTTCTGGTAGATTATTATTATTTACCTTTATAAACATAATTTTATCTCTACTTTAAATAGTTATATCACTTTTTTCTTTTTCTTGTCTTATTGCATTGGTTAGAACATCTAGATCAATATTTTTAAAAGTGGGAATAGGCCTCTTGCCTTTAGTGATTTTGTTTTTATTGTACTAGTAACTATCATGTTAGCTGATGGTTTAAAATAAATACTTTTAAGAATTATTCATGTATTCATGAATCACAATGTTTAATCTTTCCCTTTTATGTTATTATTTTATGTGTACCTTTATCAGGTTGCTTTATGGACTGAGCTATATAACTTAAGTGAAGTGAAGATTAGGCAACTATTCAGTGTTAGGATCAATTATAGAGTGCCAAGCCGGGTAACATAAATCATGAGTCATTTGGCCTATCTTTATTGATAAAATTACCAAGAGAATTGTTGATGAAGCTATATTAGCCTTTGTGCCATTTAGTCATGAAGTCTCTGTGATAAAGGAGACAAAATATAAAAGTGCTCAGGAGTTCTTCTTTCATTCATCATTTATTCATTTATTCTTCCAACAAATATTTAGTGAATATTGCCATGTGCAGACACTATTTCAGTGAGGGGTTATAGGAATGAATAAGACAAACTCCCCGTTCTCATGGATCTTTCCTGCTAGAGAGGGCGAATAAATAACAAGTTAGCAAATGAATGAGCAAGATACTTTTAGATATGCTTAAGTGCTATAAGGATAATAAAATGAGGTGATACATTTGAGTGACCAGTGGAAATGGGCTATTCAGTCAAAGTGGTCAGAGACGAGGTCTGCATGGAATGATATTTGAACAGAGACCTAAGTGACAAGAAGAAGCCAACTTTGTAAAGATGATGGGAAGAGCACTGCAGGCAGAGGAAACAGCAAATGCAAAGACACAAAGATAGAATGATCTTGGCATTTTAGAGAATGATGAGGAGCAGTGAATGGAAGGAGAACAATAAGATATGAGGCTGAAGTAGTAGGAGGACAAGATAGATGGATGCTGATGAATTTGGATTACACATACTCACGAAAATAATTTTTAAAGATAAAGATAAGGAGAGTACTGTATTTGCTGAGATAAAATACATTTAGGTTTACATTTAGAAGATTTACAATGGAAATTATAAATACATACAATTTACCCAACATCTCAAATAGACAGGAATAAAGCCTACATAAGGCACATAGCTCTCCATTACACTCTATTTCACATCGACATACTCATTTACTTGTGTTTTGTCACCTGAATGGCATCAAAGATAACATGCTTTCCTGAAAGCACAGTTTTCTTATACAATGGATTGTGAGCCAAGATCTGTCTGGCAGTTCAGTCAGTTCACAGAGATTTATCATCCCAATTAGCTGTGTGCTTTCCAAAACTGATGAATCACATCATCTATGCTAGCTGCAACCTTCATGATAAGTTAAACAGAACCACATGACTTAGTTCCTTTCTTTGTACTCTTATTGGAGAGAAGAACCACCAAATGAAATGCTTTCAGTCCCCACTAAAGTTATCCAAAAATAAAGTATGTAATAAATGCATGTGGGTGACTCAGGGTGGTCACTCTCCCATGTGTCCTGATTTAGACTATGGGCTATTTTTGGTTTGTCATAACTAGTTGGTTGTTGTGGTCTTAGACCGGGACAAGCACACTGGTCAAAGCAGTGCTTTGTCACAGCACAGAAGCTTGTGCCAAAAAACCTGACAACTTTCTGTCCCCTTGTGAAAGAAGAACATTGAATCCCAGTGGTTAGATGACGCTACACAGCCTCCAAAAGTCTGCTGATGCCTTTGTTATACTGGAGTTTTCAAATTTCATAGTGGCCATGTTTTTGGAAAGAGCAACTCACCAATGAGCTGTTGGGGCTGTGACCATATTCATAGTCATTAGAAGCAGGCAAAAGCAGGGACACTCTTCTTTTTTTTTTTTTTTTTGTTTTTTTTTTTTATTATTATTTTATTATTATTATAGATAAAAATATGCACCATAGATGTGGCCCAACCCATCACCCTCCCTCCACCCAAACCTCCCCCCTCCCTTCCCCTTCCTTGGTCCTTTCCCCATAGTCTTGTGGTATAGTTGGGTTATAG
>CAUYPK010089831.1:0-33447 GCA_963574355.1 Loris lydekkerianus | reverse complement strand
CTTAAAGAAAGATGGAGACTTTACCTCTTTCATGTTTACATGGATGGAGCTGGAACATATTCTTCTTAGCAAAGTATCTCAGGAATGGAAGAAAATATATCCAATGTACTCAGCCCTACTATGAAGCTAAATTATAGCTTTCACATGAAGGCTATAACCCAACTATACCACAAGACTATGGGGAAAGGGCCAAGGAAGGGGAAGGGAGGGGGGAGGTTTTGGTAGAGGGAGGGTAAAGGGTTGGGCCACATCTATGGTGCATCTTAGAATGGGTACAGGTGATTGCACTAATGTACACAGCTATGATTTAACAATAAAAAATAAATAAATAAAAATAAAAGAGGGAGAAAAAAAGCATATGAAAAAATTCTCATCATCTATAATCATCAGAGAAATGCAAATCAAAACTACCCTGAGATATTACCTAATACCAGTAAGAATTGCCCACATCTCAATGTCTCAAAGCAGCCAATGCTGGCATGGTTGTGGACAGATGGAAACACTTTTACACTGCTGGTGGGACTGCAAACTAATGCAACCTTTTTGGAAGGAAGTATAGAGAATTTTCAAGGAACTCAAATTAGACCTCCCATTTGATCCTGCAATCCTATTACTAGGCATCTACCCAGAAGAAAAAAAAAAAAATCCTTTTATCATGAGGACATTTGTACTAGACTGTTTATCATAGCTAAATCTACAATTGCCAAAACATGGAAACAGCCTAAATGCCTACCAACCCAGGAATGGATTAACAAGCTGTGGTATATGTATATCATGGAACACTCTTCAGCCACTAAAAAAGATGGAGACTTTACATCTTTTGTATCGACCTGGATGGAGGTGGAACATATTCTCCTTGGTAAAGCATTACAAGAATGGAGAAGCAAGAATTTAATGTACTCAGTTCTAATATGAAGGCAGTAGATGAGCAAATAGAAGGTGGGCATGGTCGGGGAATGAGCAAGTGGGAAGAGGGAAGGAGGGAGACAGATGGGAGTCACGGTGTAGGGCACACCTCTTGGGGTCAGGACACAATTATAAGAGGGACTGTATCTAACAAATGTAATCAGTGTGACCTAATTCTTTGTACCCTCTATAAATCTCAAACAATAAAAAATAATTTGAAAAGTTAGAAATGCAATCTCTAAATATATGCTATGGATGAATATTTGTACTATTTTCAATTTTCTTAAGCGTATAAAATGTTAATTTATTGCTTATATAAATAAAACAAAAAAACCCAGATAACCTCTATCTTAAAACAATTTTGCTGAACTTAAGATTTAGCTAACATTTGAGGATAGGACATGAAAGTATATATTTTTTAAAAAACATTGATGTTTCACAGTTTTAGGAAGGGGAATACCCTGTTCATTGTTATCTAACAGGTGGGCTGATGTACTTAGTTAATTAGTGCTTAGTTCTGGACAATCCCCAAGGGGTGAGGCACATCTTGGAAACCCTTCCTAATGGCTGTGGGCACTTGCTGGTATTGGGACTGGGGCCCCACATTGCAATTAATACCCCTCCAGGCAGATTTCCAGAGCTCTATTGGTGCTGAGCTCCCAGCACACCTTGAACTTCTCTTCCTTTGCTCCTGCACAGCCAGCGGGGGCGGGCTTCTGGAGTCCACTGCTCCCATGTGTCCCCGCTAGATCCTGTGCCCTGGCTAAGCCAGCAAAGGTCCAACCAGCCTCTCACTTCCATCATTGCCTCCAGTTCCAAGTTTTTTTCTCTTGTATTCATTTGGCTTCTAGTGTCTTTGGTGATTCTGCCTATACATTTCTCTTCTTTATTCCAAACTGGTTTCCTGTCATTTTTATGAGAAGAAATGTATTGGCACTTAAAAAAAAAAAGTGAAAACATCTTTGTGCCTAAATCTTTCCATAACGGCCTTCTCCGCTATGTTTGTTCTTCTATCCTATGTTATTTCTTTTCTTTTCTGCATTTTGTGATTCTGGACCCAACTAAAGGGAAGTAGATTTGGCAAAGGCTTGAGTGGGATGGGTAGGGACAGCCAAACCCTGGGGTGGGAGGCTGGGGGGGCTCAGCCCGGAGCTGCTGCCCTCACTAAGAGGGATTACTTGCTCAGCCTTGGCCCAGACTCTTCTCTCAGGAGCTGCTCCTGCTGCCTGTCCCTGAATAATACACACCACGCACAGAACCAGCACTTACACAAATAGCCCTAAACACCCCTCTGGTGCCAAGAATGTTCATGCCTTCCAGAGGCTGGAGGGAAGTGCAGTACTCAAGACCTGATTCTAAGTCTCCAGACACCACTCTTAAACTGGCCTCCTCATAGGTGCTTTCTCTGCAGGGCAGTGGCTGGTCACAATCCAGAGCTTGGGCTGCTCCTCCCAGGTAAGGGTGCCTGCACTTTGCCAATGGGAACCAAGAGGCCTTCTCTAAGTCACACAGCCAGTGGTAGATCCATCACTGCGCTGGGGAGAGGGGAAGGTGTTGGGGGTTTGGGGGTGCATCCCAGTGGGCAAGGTCTTGTATAACCTGTTTCTTCAGGTAGATCTGTCAACACTCTAAAAGAGAGAAGGCATGGGGTGCAGCTGACTCCTTAGTGCTAGAGTCAGGGCCGCACAGACATCACATCCTAATATTTACTGGAGACCTGTGTAAGGAAATGCATAAAGTAGGTTTAAAATTTGTTTTGATAAACACAGAGGAAATTAGTCCTATAGGATTAAGTGGAAGGCGGCACTGTGCCAAATCGACGTGCTGTGGACTAGGTAGGAAGTGCATCCACAAAGTGCACATGGAAAGGATGGGAGCAAATAAAACAGAACAGTTGTCTCTGCTTCATGAAATTGTCGGTGGTATTTATTTTTCTTTTCACAAAGGTCTGCACCTGCTAATTTTTCTATAATAAGTATTCTCATTTTTATCAATAGGAAAAGTCACTAAAGCTTTTGTTTAAAAATATGCTAAACACTTCTTTACAAAGTCACAATTTGGGACAAGACAGAGGTGTGTGGGTATAAACATATATATACCACACACGGATGTGAATAAATGCAAATAAATGTTTAAGCTCGTGTGTGTCTATAACTGTCTCTGTATACATGTATTGTACCATGATTAACTTCAAAAACCAAAACAGAGAATTGACTTACTGATAAACCCACAGAAATAGATCAAACCTGGCAAACCAACAGCAAGTAACGCAAAGAGACCCCCACTAGCTGTGATATGGTTTGTCTTCATTTTCTGGGGTTAAGTGACTGCTGCAAAATAATCTATTTACTCTTTGGGAAGATGGCCATCTAGGCAGAATAAATGGGAGAGGTCCCGCCTGGAGCAGAAGCTGCCTGCCGCCGTGGTGATCGTGATCTTAATTGACATTTGTGCCCAGGGGTTGCTTCTCTCTTCCCTTCCTCCTCCCAGTTGAGAAACCACACTTTACAGGAATTGAACAGAGCAGGGCAAGCCTGCGGGCACTGAACCCTGAAATCACGTCATGTCCTGTGTGCTCTGCTTATGTGACTACCTTACTAGCCTATTCCGCAGTCACCAGTGGTGCCCCTCCTGACAGGTGCTATTGGTGTTCTGTGTTCCCCCTTGGTCTCCCTAAAGGGAAAGGTGTTGGGACTGCCTCCAAGATCCCAGGCACTTGCTGTATCTGAGTTGTCGTGACTGGCACCTCACAGCCCTTCCTGTATTCTTCTGGCTTTGTGCAGAGCAGGGCAAAGCCTATAAGGAATGGAAAACTTTGTCATGCATACCTAATCCTCAAAGGTATAGAAGCTTGAGTCCCAGATGAGGAAAGGTTAGGTGGGAAGCAATGGCTGGGTCAGATGCTCTGGAATTTCTGTATCCCTTTGGAGTTCTTACAGTTGGATCCCACTGTCGATATTACCTGCGAGGGAATGGTATGCTTTCTTAAATTGCACTCTGAACAATCACTCCAAATATTTTCTTTAGATAGATTTTGTTTTCTCTCTGGTTAATCCTCATAGGATGATGTGGGCCAATGTGTGTGCCTGTGTGGTTAAGAAACAAATTGTTCATTCAGAGAACCCATTGAGAGGATAAGGTTAACAGTTTGTGCTTGGCAAAATCTGGAAGACTTTTAGCCTATCTGTCTGTTTAATCGTTTATTTATTATTTCAAAACACAGGATCCTAAGTCCGGTTACAATTAGATGCCCTATAGGCCTGAACATCCAAGTAATTGTCAAAAGGCATGTTTACTTTCTGCTCTGTAAAGTACTGTAGACTTTTGTTATGATCCATTGTAACTGTTTCAATTTCACAAAAAGAACAGTGCTCTTTAGCCAACATATAAAAGAAATCAGAAAAGTCTTTGTTTTAGTCAGGACTTCTGGGGTTGTAAGTGACAGTATCCTAATTCTATCTAACTTACAGCAAAGAAGGGAATCCATTGGCTCTCATAACTGGGGAGTCTAGCATTAGGGGATAAGAGAGTCGGATTTTTCTGCATCCAGGAGTTTAGATGACATCTCTCTCTGTTGCTCTTCTCTCCCCCCACTCACAGTGAAAAGACAGTGTAGGCAGCTCAAAATCCACACCCTTATTGATATTGTTCCAAATTGAAGTAGCAAGCAGAGGCTCTTTCAGCATCCCTACTACAAGTCTCAAGAAAGACAGTGGTTGGTCTCACATAAGCCATGGTCATTTCAAAGCCAATAACTTTGAGTTGGGGATAGAGGACCTGGACTGACTGGCTAAAACTGCATACCCCTTCTGTATCTTGGACCAGGGAGGATGCTTGGGGTGGAATGTTGCTCTGGAATTTATAGCTATATCAGGATCCATGTCATGGATAAAGCACAGTTCCCTGAAGGAAAAGTAAGGTGTGCTTACCTGAAGAAGGTGAAGGAATACCAGACAGAAAAATAACATTATTCTCAAAGCAGTATTGTAAAATGTACCTGAAAAGGAATTGATCCTATTGGAGATATTTCAGAAAATTAAAAATACAAAAGGACAAAAAGTGGAGATATTTATCAGTGTTAAATAGAATATTACCAAGAAGATAAAGTGGCCTAAGAGATTTTGCTCCAGAAAATATAGTGAAAACCCAGGGATGTTGTTATAATCTTGATTAAAATGTTTGTTTTCATAAGCTGAGTCCAAACAGCCTTGGGAATCAAAACAACTTTTCCTGGAACTGAAGCGTGTTCCCCTCTCCAAAGAAATCCAAATTTAATTAGGATCGGATAAACAGCATCTGGACATTCCCCATCTTATGTCTTGACATGATTTAGCCTCTACGGCAGTGAGATTTTCTTAGAAGATGATCCTTCCTTGCTTTGTGACAGGCTTTGTCCTTCAATGGGGGAGGGGAAGACATGGCTGGAACTTGTCCTGTGCCCAAAACCACTGCACATCCTCTCTCTAAGACCTGTGCACTACAGCAAGAGGGAAACCCAGCACCCTGCAGGAGTATACAAAAGGCTCTTCAAAGTCATCAAGGTCCTGAAGGGGGCTGTCACCAACCGAGTGTTGGCAGTCCTGTTTTATACAGTTTTATGACTTCTAATCTACTTCCAGCAGTTATCCTGCTTTATGGCTGCAAACGATAAGATAAATTGAATTCTCTCGTTCTTTCCCTCTCTCTTCTGTGTGTCTGTGAGTATGTGAGTGTCACAGCTTAGAGGACTCATGACTGCTCTGTAAACCAAAATGATCATTCCAGAAACTCATGCCCTTTCTGACTTTGTGTAAACTCATCCAGTAGCGATTTATGTAGGAAGAATATTGAACTCCAGAGCCTGTTTCTGAGGGCAAGAGACTAAGATGGTGACAATTTCAAACTGGACTCGGCAAAGCAGTCTCCCTCAGAGATCTGATCGTGCCTTTTTTATAAGGCCAGTCTCCCTCCGGTCCTGTGGGAGCAATTTCCCCTGTGTCTAAAGCCCATCAGATATGTGGCTTGGACAAATTACATCACCTCTCCGGGCTCATCTCTAAAATGAGCAGATTGGATCAGGTGATTCCTGTGGCTATTCCAGTTCTAACAGCCTACGACGTGATGACACCCTGATGCTATATCCCACCACCATGTTATGGAGAAGTTTCCTACAACTGTAACTCTTTCTGGTGTCTCTCAGATAAAGGCAGGGTGCTGACCTCATCCCTGGAGAGTACGTCTGCTATAGCAGCAACAGAAGTGTGAACAGACGGGGAGGGCACCAGACATATCCAGATGAAAATTGGTAAGGTTAAGTCAGTAGCATCCTTCATAATGTGGCCATTCCTTTCTCCTTCTCCCCTCTGGGATTAAAGCTTGTGTGCTGACTGTTGAAAAATCTGTCCTTAACAGCCAGGAAATGACTTCCCCATCCATCAGAACACTGCTCAGCCATGTTTCAGCTTTTCCTCCTTTCTCTGTGTAATTATTCTCATCCGCTGCTGATTACAGTTTATAATAGCCATAATTCTCTCTGAATCAATCATTACCTTACTTTACCACTGGGTTACCAGTAGAAACATGAAGGAATGCCGATCCCCCCAGCTGGGCTTTATTTTTTGGAAATTGCCTGCTTTTGTCTGGATCTCACTTAATCATCTGGATGTTCAAAGAGAAGCTAAGATTTTAATTCTAGGGAATTTTTTCCTACTTGCCCTTATTCTTCCCTTCATATTTTTTTAAGAAGAGTAATGGCTGGTTAAGTGAAGCTAATGCTATATGAAGTGCCAGTGATGTGGGTTGAACATATTGGTGGGGGACACAATGAGGACTCTTGTCATGAATTGATAAATTTCTTTAGAGCTTTACCTACCTGAATATTATATAGGCTACTTATCCTGTGTGATTTCCCAAAAGGTCCAAAAAAAATTTTTTTGTCTCCATAGACTGATTAGAACAAAAATTCCTACTGTGAAATCAAAGTTTTTCTTGTATATTCTGTAGAGATATAGAAATCAGTCATTTACACCTTAGTGAGAATTTAAGGCAACATAGTTTTATTCTACCTTTGGCAGACTTATTGAGTACCATAACCAAAAAAAAAGAACACAATCCAGTCTTTTCATCCTGGGGTTCACATGGTGGCTGGAGGTGGTAGGAAGGTGAATACAAAACTAACTTCAATATTCATCACATGTACCGTGGATAATGGGCTATAACATGCAGTAGGAGAATAAGAAGGAGAGGTTATTTACATCATAGGAAACCTTAGAATTCCTAGAGGAAATGTGATTAGAACTGAACCTTAGAACAGGGGAAGGACATGATAAGTAGTCATTTTAGGAGCAGGCAGCAGAAATTAATCACAGCCTAGCTGGGAAAGAAAAGACAAGGGAGACCAAGGCCAGGAGGAAGTGCCTAGAATGATGGAATGACTCAGAGCCATGGGATGGTTGAGGGCCAGCAGTCTAACCCTCATGGTTGGCTGCAGCATCAGGCATCCCCCAGGAAAGTTTCAGAGAACCCCATAAATCCTTTCCAGAGAGTTCTAGAAATACTTGGTGAGGCAACCTTGGCAAACACAAGAGGCTAGGACAAAATACCATGTATAATAATTCAGAATATATTATTAGAAATGTCATCTCATGGCTAGTGAGTTTGGGGACCTACTCAGTACTAGAACGATGAAAAGATGTAATTTTATAGTATTGGACTCCCCACTCCCCCACCCCTAAAATGTGGCCTTTTCAAACCCAAACAAAACCAAGTTAAAGTTGATACTCTAGCATAAGAATTTGTCTTAAAAAGAGCATAGTACTTTAGAAATGCTGAGCATCAACAGCAAATGTTCTTGGATCTATTTACGCAAAGGTAGGGTTTGTATCCACGGTAGGAATGGAGGTGGGTCATTCAACTTTGCATCCATCCATACTAGTACTTGGCTGGTTTTTTAGGGAAGCTATAAACTCTCATAAAGCTTCTTACATCTTTATTTGCCATGATAGCTACATATGAGACCTGAAGTAATTCATGTAACAAAACCCCAGGAGTCCACAGTGTAGGAGGACATGGTCCAGGTAGCTGCTAATCTGGAAGTTCTTTTCTTTCTCAGACAGCCAGGGTGGTCTCTATCAGTGGTATCCAGCTGCTTTTGTTTTTTAATTTCATAAGCCAGTAAAACAAAGAAATTTTGAATTGGGTGGTGGTTTGAATAAGTCTGGCAAATGCAGAATAAATGGCGTTGCCTTAATTGTTTGGGGGAGAATAACAGAGGTTTTTCCACCTTTTAGTTTGCCAACTCAGAGCATTAAGAATAACCTCTCCCATCTACTCTCTCCATTGTTTCACAGAAAAAATTATATACTGATACCAAAACCATATGAAAGCCATAATCTCAACATAAACAAGAGTCTTTCGATTAAAAGTTATATGGAAAAAAATCTTATTGCGTTATTCTCACTTTTCTTATTTTGCAACAGAATGCTCAAAGACAAGTTCTTAAAGGATGTGAGTCCACTGAGAAGTTTTGATCTGCATGAAGCCTCTCTCCAGATGCTAGATAACATTACAGAGCACAGAGATCACAGGATCACAGAGACACAGACATCATAGGATCACAGAGACACAGTCCTGAGGGTCCTTCTCTGAACACACATTGGAAGGAATGGAAAGAACTGTCTCATCTGCCAGAATCACCCAAATTGTGCAGGAAGCAAATTGGGACTACAGTTTAGACTCATATTCAAAGTGAGATATTTCAAAATAGCAAGAGACAAGGGCTGAGAAAGCTGTATTTTCAATTGTTATATTGGCCCAGTTATGAGCGATGTGCAGCCTGTCGGGCTTCTTATGGAAAAGCCCCTGTGTGGCATAGAAGACCAGCCAACTGTGCAGCATTAGGGGAGAAAGTGTTACAGTTTGGAACAGGACATGGCCATAAATATCCACTTGGCTAAGTATTTCATTAATCCCCAGAGTGGGGACAGAGGAAAGGAAAGGATTCACAGCTAATAATAAGTATAATAAGTATTCCTGAGTACCTACCAGATGCCAGATCTTTAATGACACCATTTCATTTAATCTTCAAGACAAGTTTATGAAGTAGGTATTCAAAACAACTTCTTTGTAGTTAGAAAAAACACATCCAAGAGAGGTTAAGTTCTTTGCCAAGGATCACACAGAGGTGGAAATAGCACTCATGCCTATCTTGTCTGAATGACCATCTTGACCATTGTACCAAAAACCTCCCTACAGAACCCCTGGTTATTTTGCATGATCACAGACTTATCCATGTGTATGATGTACAGTTCTGCACTTAACAAACTATTCATAGTAAACTTCATCATGTGGCTTTTCTAAATTTCAGTGAATCCATTGGCATTTTTGTGAAGTTCTGGGTTGGAAGGTTGTCTTCAGATATTGTTAAAGGCCAAACCCAGGGAAAACTGACAAGCATCTGGCACCCAGAAGGCAGATCAGGTAAATGGTGGACAGGTCACAAGGGATCTTTCTCCATCTGAGCAGACTGTCCTTGTCCTATCATCAGGCCTGGTTGGCTAATGACTTCTAGGTTTTTGAGAAAGCTTCTGCAGTCCTGTGAATGCTGGCCACAGGCTGTTGTGTCTACCAGGTTAGATGCAAATTCCCAAGAACATGAATTGCATCACTTTCTTTCCTCTGGGGCTTTGTTCCATCTTTGGCTCCAAATATTTCATAGTAGCCAGTTCCTAAAAGAAACCCTGGAAGAGAGGAAAGCTCGCATGTTAATTCTATTGGCAATGTAATGAGAATTTCATTCATTTACTCTGAATTCCCGTGTATCCTCCATTCTCCCCTTGACTTAGTAGCTCTCTGTACTTGCCTTGCCGCTGAATCTCAAGACAGGGCAGTCATGTACTCCACATTCCTCCAACACCTTGGCTGTGGTGTTTGCCTCCTGCATCCCTCCTGGGTCCACCAGGTGCTCTCTCCTGCCCCTCACAGAGGTCTTCATCCAGGCCCCAAAGTGCACATCTTCCTTCTCTAAAGAGATGGCCTCCTTAGTGTGAGGCTCCAGTCTGGAATCCATGTAGGCCCTGGAGCGTTTCCCTTCCGTGGGGGGTGTGTGTGTGTGTTGGGTGTACACACACGCAAGTGTGCCTCTGCTCACGGAGAGTTCTCACCACCCCCAACACAAAAGATAGACTCATTTATTCCAGAGAGGGACCTAACTTAGTTGTGGTCAAAATATAACCAAGTGCTTTCTAGTTATCTGGATCTACACTTCCAGGTAAAGAAAAGTACCAGAAATTGTTCGGGGATGGGGAGTATGATTGTGGTTTGGGAAGAAAGTATATACCAGAATTTTGAATCCATCCAACAGAGGTTTTGGTCAAAAGGTGACAGTTTTATTCTCAGCTTAATCATTTACTTTCTGCTTAACACTTCTGTCAGCTGGTGTCTCTGAACTACCCATCCAGGTGTGTGTGTGTGTGTGTGTGTGCATGTGTGCGCATGAACTGGTGCCATAAACTAAGAAAAATAGAGGAAGACATGGCTTCTCCTCATCCTGGGGCCCTGATCCAGCTGCTGCTCTAAGGTGGCTGCATCTCTGAATATGATATTCAGGCATTTTGGGGGGGCAGGGCTGACTTCACACTGGGCCCTACACATAGAAGCGCTCTGTGAATGTTCTGCTGTTACTGTCTTAAAATTCTTAACTTAAATATATATATATATATATATATATATAATTGAAAATGCAAGCCTCTGTACTATGTATTTATATGATGTAAAATTATATAGATATAGATAGATATAGATATAGATATAGATATAGATATAGATATAGATATAGATATATAAAATTTTACATCATATAAATACATAGTACAGAGGCTTGCATTTTCAGTTTGTACTTAGACCCCACAAATTACATAGACAATCCTATGGAAGAGCATGTCATAACTAGAACAATGGCTAAAAACACAAATACAAATTGGCTATGTGATTTTGGGTTACTTTACCTCTCTGGTGGTTCTCAGCTCTGGCCGTACCTTCAAACCCTGCAGAGCTTTGGAGAAACATCAGTGTTCTCAAACCCATTAGGAAATGGGCTCAGCCTCAGCACTGTTTTGAAGTTTTATTTAAAGTTCTGCTGGTGATTCTGGTGCCCAATTAGGCCTGGAAAGACAAGCCTAGCTGATTTCTAAGATCCTGCAGGCCCTGTGTTCTGCAATCATGTATTTGTTTCCCTTGGTACTTGTTAAAAGTTCACGCGACTGCCGTATTCCATTCCATAACATAGTCCTGCTTGCTTTAATTTAATTTGTTATTGTCTAGTAAAATTGACACTCTAGAAAGACGAGGCATGTTTAATTTGTACATAACTCAGGGCTTTGTGCTCTCAGATGTGTGTGCAGCCCATTTGAAAAAGCTCAGAGCTACACTGATGGAAATCTTTGAGGATGCTCGTTTATTCAATGTTCTTTGCTTCTGTCATCTGTCTCCCAAAGATCTTTTCACAGTTAGTCATGTTCACATGACAAATTAATTCCTTGGATGTGTGTGTCTTATATTGCTAATATCACTAACCCTGGGCCTGTGAGGAAGTTCAATCTTCATCAGATAGGTCAAGTAGGGAATTACTAGCCTAGTTCCAAGGCAGAAGTTCAAGTTCTCAGATACCCCCACAACTTAACAAAACGGTTCCATCCTTAGTCACTTTGAGAGACACCAATACTGTTGAACAAAAACTCCATATACTAAGCTCTACCCTGAAATACAAGACAAAAGAAAGTTTTCCTCCCATATTCCTTGTTCTCTGAGGGGCTTCCTCACAAATAGCTATTATGCTCCACCTATATACTGTCCACCTAATCAGGTCTTCCCTCCAGCTGGTTAGTACCTTATATGTCCAAAATGTTCTTCCTTCTTCAACATAGCTGTCCCTAAAATATAATTTTTAGAAACCAGTTCTTACTAAAGTGTCAATGACTGACACGTGTTATATTGCAACAGGGCAGCATTTACTTAATCCAAAAGAATATGACTTTAAGGTGGATTTTTGGGCATGGGTGGCAAGCAAGAAGGGGTATATTTAGAACTAGAGCCCCTTTAAATAAAACAGCCTCCTAAGGCAGCAGCCCATATGTATGTCATTTAAGCAACAAATAATGCTACGGGCAAACAAGTTTTTGAATATGTGAAAGCATGTATTAAAAAAAAATCAACCAACCAAATTATTGAAATTCCAAGAATGTCACATTACTCAAAGCCATAAAAATAAATTAAGGCTGCTTCAGTAAAAGCTAGCAGATAAACAAGAAGTTTAACATTAATGCTATGAATGAGAAGAAAGAAGGAAGAAGTGAATTGTAATTGAGAGAGACCTAAGTGTACAGGGCAGGCTTCTGGCACCCCAGAAACAGCATGGATCCAAGAAACAAGCTAATGGAGATGTGAGAGAGCTAATGGCCACAGAAGAGGAAGTCGGTATTAAAATGTAGCCTGAACACCCCAGCAGACCCTGGATCCTGGCACATAGCTATGTCCACACAGAGTGGGGCTCTTCTTTCTAATATGGCCCTCTAGAGGAAATGTCATTTTCTAATTAATTTGTCAGAAGAGCATGTTCTAATTTTCACAAAGATTCTGTATAAGCCAGTGGCAGTCCTGGAACCAATCCTACTTACTCTGCTGTCACCCAGGAAACACTTTTAAAGGCAGGACTAGCCAAAGGAAGCAGCCTTCTGGGAAGGTGACTAATATAGAACATAAAATGGAGACATGAATCGATGGGACTCATTAATATTCATAGACAGCAGACTAAGGTTGGTGGAAAAATTATTTATGAATCGGGGGTATTGTCTTCCTTTCACGTAAAGGATTTTGTTTAGAGAGGACTGAACTGGGTGACAGGGCTATGACAGATTAGGTATGAATTTGCAGGTCTCTTGGTCTATCTCCCAGGGAAAAGAACCCAAAGCATTTGCAAGCAAAGAATGTGCCGGGCTGAGCGTAGTAAATGCTTCAGCACCGCATGCCTGTACGTGTAATGAGGTGTCTCAAACGTGAGGTTCAGAGGCCACGTCGTGATGGAAAGCACTTCGAGGAAATCAAAGAGTGGACTGAGTGTGGTTATGTAACAAAGGGACAAACACACTGAGAGCCACACGGGGCTTAGCCCATGTCAGAGGAAGGTGAGGGATGAACGAGGGGTGATTCCCTTTTCAATGTCTGTATGTGTGGGATGGGAGAGAGCATAAAATTGAGTAACATCACATGTGATTTACAGTTTTCTCACATTACATATGCACAGTATTGGTTGTGCAGCCTAAGAAACCCTGGTGTTTTTTCTGACTGCAGTTTGTATGCGCTGTTCTATAATCTAATAAAGACGACAGTGAAGGCATCAAGTTCAGAAGTGGACTCAGGTCCTCACATGAACTCTGTTCACAATGCTTTGTACTTGGATCATGTGAGGATTTATTGCAGCTTCTTATCTCCCTGAGTCCTTTCCTCCAATCCTTCATAGGCTTGTGCAAATAAACTATTAGGATCTGCTGAAATTTTAAAGTGACAGATAAATTTTTTTTGGAATTAAGCACTGAGAATGGCAGAGTGAGAGCCTCAGAATAGACCCGAGGTTAGAACCTTAGAAGGTTCCCGAGGGCATCCCAAATGCCATGGATATTTAAAGAAAAGTTTTCTATTGATTGTACTTCAAAAAATTCTGCCTCACGTACATGAGCCCAGCCCCTGATGGTCTGGTGAGTTGCTATAATGTTGAAAGGTAATTGGAGAAAGAATAATATACCATATTAGACCATCTACCCACAGGTTTAAATGAGGTAAGATCTCTGAACTGGTTTTTAAATTTGGAGGATAGATATAGACAGAATTGGAAAACACATTCTCAGGAATTTGATAGGCCTGTCTTTGAGGACAGGTCGCTTGGAATTGCATCAAAGCAGAGATTTGTGCAGAACAACATACCGGCAGCTAAAAGGAGGTGGCAAAAAGAGGCTTGAAAGCTGAGCGAATACTCAGCATAACCTACTCTAACCTCTTCATTTAGAAAGTGTGGAAACAAAGGCTGAAAAGGGACTTGGCTGGAACAGGTCAACAATAAACCACCGGGTCACATTCATACCATGGAATACTATTCCATCATAAAAAGGAATGAAGCAGGACCTGGCGCTACAACCTGGCGGGGCTTGAAGGCATCATGCTGGGTGAAAGAAACCAGACAAAAGGGCCACATATTAGTAAGAAGTATCTAGAGTAGGCAAATCCCCAGAGACAGACAACCAGTGGTTGCCGGGAGCTAGGGCAGCAAGAATGGAGGGACTGCTAACGGGGTTTCTCTGGGGGGTAATGGAGTGTTCAGAAATCATTACAGATAGGTGTAATGATTACAAAACCTTGTAATTATGCTAGAATGCGGTGAATCATAAACTATGAAACTGCAAATTGTATGTTACATAAATTTTATCTCAATTTTTTTAAATTGCAAAAACAAAAAAAAATCATAAAAAGGAGAGGACCAGAATTGTTCAGCAAGTACCGTACCCCATGCCATCTCCTATGAAGGGGGTTGTCTTTCTATTCAGAGAACTTCTTCCTCAGAATCGTGTTTTTAATGTCTAATATAACATGCACGGGATTACAAAGAAAACCAATTATAATAAAATATAGTTATCAAAATGTTTCTAAAACATCGGATTTGTGATGTTATCATTGCACCTCAATAGTAGGGGAGTAAATTCTACACCAATCATGTGATATGAACATATAAGGTAAATGAGCCAACGCAGACATTTGATGTGGCTTCTTCCAAAAACAAAATCCTGGTGTTTATTAGCACCACCATATGTTACCAGTGAAATGCAGTTTATTAGGAAACTAGTCGTTAGAGAAAGATAATAACACGCAGAATCACCTCTGAGTAAAGATACTGTCTTGTTTAAAATATTGTTAAACTCTGTTTTCAAATTTTCTCAAGCCCTGCAGTTCCTTCCAGAACTAATCGAAACTCACGGTGAAGGTTTTCAGATACCTCAGTTTTAATCTGCTCAGAGGCTCAAGGCAAACTGCTCCCCCAAATCAGTGGCTCAGGCTCTGTAGTAGCAGGAAGTCACAGCTTATCTTCAAGTCAGTTTTCAGGGGTTTAACCAACAGCCTTCTGATTTGGGGTTTCAGTCTGTTGCCTTTGGTCATTTGCTTTTAATTAATTAATAAGCAGAGACTATACTCACCTGCCCTAGACCAGCAAGGGAATAGGGAATATTAATTAATTAATAAGCAGAGACTATACTCACCTGCCCTAGACCAGTAAGGGAATAGGGCTCCTGGCTAAGTTGTTCTCTATACGTGATATGGATAATGTGAACGTGAGTGTAGGTGCTGAATGTGTGTGTATGAGCGTGCATATACTCCAGAGGGACGTCTATGATGGGCATATGTGTATACCTGGACATGCATATAACATATGTGGGACACATTCTCTGCCTCTCTCCTCGTCTCTTTGGACTTGCTTTCCCTTCACAGTTCAAAATGAGGAAGAAAAACAGCCAGCTTGCTCACATCTGGTGGACAGTAGCTCCAATTCCCCAACCCTTAACTCTAACTCAGGTTACTGGACAACTTAGCTTGGCCCTCTGGCTTGTACCATCCTTCAAAGCCCCTATACTCTGCCTCATTAGCAGTGAATTTGATTCCTGAAGCTTTCAAAACCTGAAATGATTGTATGGTTTGCTCTTTGGCAGGAAGGTCTCCTTCATCCCTTCATCTCCATTGCTCGTGAGTCTGAAGTTCTCTTGGTTTTTGAAGCATTGGCAGCTCTGCTTACAGTGCTGACGTCTCCCCTGGTGCAGTGGAGGCGGAGTCACCGGGCACTGTGAGTTTCTGTCTTCTCTCCCTTCCAGGGCACGGGATGCAGCACTTTCTCCCATGAACCTGGATCTAGCCTCAGAATCCTTCTGAACACGGTGAGACAATAGGTTAAAGTTGACAGGAGGCAAACCCTATTTGCCAACTCTAAATTAAAACCCCTGTTGGTGGATGGTAAAGGAACGAGGTTCTACATCACTCATGGACAACTAGCTCATGGTATGATGAAAGGTGTGCCCTCAACCCCAGCAAAAGCTTTACGGCCAGTATGTTTTCTTATGTGAGCCAGTTACATGTGGCTGTGGATCAGCATCTCTGAAGCCACAACAAAGCATTCACGTGTCTACCAGTGCCCGTGGGAGTGGCCAGTGGTAGGAAACTGCTGGGGAAGAACCAGAGAAATGTGTCAGTCCCCTGGGGAGATCTGTAATGCGCAGCTCCTCTCTGTCTCAAACAGCTCCCAGCACAGCGGAGCTCTGGGCTCTCATCACTGCACTGTCCCCGGTGCCTGCAGTTTGCCTGGCCAGCCCTCACATGCCGGGCAGAGTCAACTCTTGTTTCTCCCTGCCCTCCCTGCCTTCCCCTTTCTGAGCTTCCTTTGTCCACCTTCACAGGGACCTTCCTCTCTCTGATGGCCCTCGCATTTGGGCACATCAGACATCATTTTAACCATTAGCGTTTCTCCTGTTCTGTTCTAACAAGCCTCCTGTTTCCCTCTGCTGTTTGCACCTCTCTTCACAGCATTTCTGCCCTTCACTCCGGCCACAGGAAGGAGGTCTGCTCTGTCACAGGACAACCCTTCTGGAAGCCGTGTCTTCTCTTCAATCCAGACACAGTCCACAGCCCACTCCCTGCACCACAAAATTCTTGATTGTTGGATATTTCAGGCAGCAAAATATTAGCACCACTCCCAAAAGCAAGGCAGGCACCGGAGACAGCCCATAAACTAATGCTGGGCATCTCAGCCATAGCTGCATCCTTTGGACACTGTGGGCTTCCAGACATAGGCAAGAACAAAAGGCAGCCATTTCCTCTCTCTGCTGTCACTCAAGTGATGAGAGAATCTGAAAGGTGAATTTCTTCCCTGCGCTAAAATCTTTTGGAACACCATTTAGCCTGGGGCCTCCAGACAGCTGACCTCAGAATCTGAGAATCTGTCTATGGGGGACAGCAAATACGGCATCGTGCAGAGTTTGGGGCGCCCTGCCCCTGCCAGTCCAGAGAAGTAAAGCAAGTTCAAAACCATTAACCAAAGGGATCAGTGCCTGTTTCCCAAGCACTGCTCATAGTAAAAGCTGCAGCCAGATGCACCAGTGCAGGCAGCTAGCAGAACCTGGCCAATCCCAAGTGTTCCATTTCCTCAATATCAACTTCCTCACAGTGCCTTTCCCATGGCTACCACAGGCAGCCACTGGCTTCAGGGCTATGAAAATGGTCCTGGCTTTGCCATAATAGAACTTGGGTTGAGTCCTGACTCCTACAGCTGGTGGTGGTGTGACCTTGATCAGTTCCTGGGTAGAGCAATCTTGGGGAACCTCAGTGCCCCACTGGCAAACCAGGGGGATCACTAGAATGTCTGGTTTCCTGCCTTGGTTATGAGGTTCCATAGCTCAATGGAGACACAAAAGCCAATTGCATACTGTAACTGGCCTTACAAAAGCAAGAACTTTTCCTTTTTTCCCCTTAAATTCACAGGCCTCATTTCTCCTGAGAGAACACCTCTGCCTCCCGCTCTCCTGCCTTGCTGTCCCCAGCATGTGAAGGAGCTGCCCAAGGCCGTGAGTGGGGTGCTCAGTGGAATGGACTGGGGGGCTCTATTCTCCATGCCTGCCTCTTGCCTATGCAGATGGATAAGGCAGCTGAAATTAATGGCATTCTGAGGCACTGCAGTGCTCATCTGCTTAACAATCCAATTTCTAGGACATTTTAGAAGTTGTTAGCTGACTGCCAAAAATGAGGATCATTAAAAATAGATTCACAGCTGTTCAGGAAGCCAGAGATATAATTTTACCTTCATTATGCCTTATTGCAGATGTTATTGATTTAATCTCATAGCATTTTACTGTGTAATATCAATTCACACTGTCTTTGACTTGGAAATCGGGAACTGTATTTATTCTTATTCTCATAGCAGAAGAGATGCTTAGACTGATAGCCAAACCAACACCAGTTTGCAAGACAGTGACACCATTTAGGTAAGGCCCAATTGTGCAGAGTGCAGAGGTGATTCAGTGTAACTGAGTGAGAGAGAAATAATATAAAAATGAGGCCAGGGCCTCTTTTAATGTTGTGTCTATGCTCAAAATGATTTAAATAAAAAGAATCCTCATTTTGCTTATATGGCACCAAATAAACTGATTTAATGAATCAGTTTCATTTTTTTGTCAATTCTTTTATCCTGAAAATTTCACTCCAAAAATTTGCTAAAATAGAATTAAATTCCAAATACATTGGGATATTGTTTTCCAAGAGGCATTTCTCAAAACACGTCTCTTGAGATATCCCATGATTTACCAAAAAAAAAAGTTTCCAAAGTTTCCAGACTCAAACATTTTTGGAAAACCCTACATAATAAAAGCTTGGGAAGCCCTACATAATAAAGCCCTACTTTTAACAAGTCATGTTATGTAGTAGCATATTAAAGGCTCCAGGTAGCAAGGAAATTTGGCAGACTTTGTTTAATCCAGTATTTTCCAAGTGAATTTGATGCAAAAACATTTATTCTCCTTATCTATGAACATAGTGTGCCAAGAAAGACCCTTTGAGCATCATGGATTTATGATAGACCTAGAAGAAGAAAGCCTACCCTTCGCTGGGGAGCTCCACACCTCTGTCAACTGCCACTGTTGCTTCCATCTTGAAGTACAAGAACTGTTCTTGATGTTATTAATACAAAGATTTGGTCAGGAACCTTTGCCCCTGAATGGCTGCTATACCCCACCCTTTCCCTTATCTCACTGTCTCAGCATCCAGACTCAGATTCTATTCACCTACATCCCATCTCCTGCTTCCCCATCAGGGAAGTGCACAGTTGGCCCTGGGAAAACTGAAGAGCTGGGGCCACACTGACAGGAAGTGCAGTGAGGCTGAGACAGGCCTGTGTTTTTATCAGATTTGGCTTATATGACATTAGAGCCAAAATTATTCCAAGTCTGCACCCTTTTTGTAACATTAATATGCTTTTTAGGGAGTTATTAGGGAGGTTTTTAGGGAGTTATTTCATTACCCTTTCCTGGTGGCCATTTGGCATTGGTGATTTAAAATTTGCAATTGTTTCTGTCTATATTTCTAAGAGGCTAGACAAGAGCCCTTGTCACCAAACCTGGTGTGTGAAAAGCTCCATATGCCCCATTTGGTTTCATGAGCTCACATGGGACATTTTACCAGCTCCAGGGACATCATCCAGGATGACGTGTTTTAAGGATTTTTACTCCCCTTTCTGCCCACTGCTTTGCAGACCTCTCCATACTGTTAGTTTCTAGGCTAGTGAACATCTATTTATAGCTATGCCACTTTCTTTTGTTTCATAGAAAATAGAATACTTTTGATCATGACATTTAACATTTGCTACTAGTTGGTAAAGAATGTTAAACAATTTTGTTACTTTATCTCCCCATCCCTCATCTGCTCTTCTCTGTCCCAACTTCAATGATTTCCACACAAACTCAGCTAGTTCCCAGTGTTGACTTAGTATCACCTCTCAGGATGACAGCTGTGGGCAAGGGTTTGGGTGGGGAACAGGGCAAGGGCACAGACTTGACCTCACTTGGCACTTGTTCCCTACTTTTTTAATTCCCCAATTGCAGGCAACCTGTGTGCCCTGTAGATTGTGAGGTACACAGAACCTAGGCTACTATTTCTCCCATAGGCTCTTGCACAGAGCTCATGCCTACTGCTAATTAGTGGATTAGAATCTCCCAGCTGGTAAGGGATGGAGCCAGAAGCTGACTGAAAGTCTCTCAGTTCTGCTCCAGGGGTGTGACTGCACCAGAGCAGTTAACTTATTACTCTATGTTCAGACTTCATTCAAATAAGAGGTCCAGTGGGGTACCATGAATTGAAAAGCTAGCTGCAGCTCAAAATCACTGCTGTTGTGCTACTGAGAATTATCTACATTTTTTAAAGAGTCATAGCTTCTATAAATGTATTCTGTTCAGGAATTGTGTTTGGGATAGGCAGGAGGCATAATTATGTGCCTATACTCATAATCTCATAGATTTTTCAGATTGGGAAGAGATCTTTGAGGACATTCAGGGAACCACCTCATTTTTATAATTAGGAATTCAAACTCCTGAAAGAGGTATAACTCATAGACACACAACTAATTAACTAAATAATTAATAATGCTGGGAGGAATTCGTCTTCACCAAAATTCAAAAAGGACATCTACCTCAGATCTTTTATTGATATCTATTTTTCTTTTCAGTTTTCAAGTTACGTTATATTTTTGCTGCTCTGATATAATTCAGAATGATCTCTCCTCTTTTAAAATCAAATTCAAATGAAATTTCAAAAAAAAAAAAAATCTAAAGAATATGGGAGAATGACAGACCAAAAGGGAAAACTCAATCTGGATTCATATTTGAATGTAGTGAAAAATACTGCAAAAGCAAAATATAACTAATCTGTACCATGTAAAGATGATGTATTAAGATGAATAACTAGCTCGAATTCTCTTAGTGTATTTTTATGAAGGCAAAATGACCGACCAGATATATTAAGAAAGAAGCTTTGGAAAATAGAAATGTGCTTTTCATAGTTAAAGCGACCCCATTAACGTTACTACTAAACAAAGGGGGGAAAAAAGAAAGAAATTAAACACAGACGTGAAGAAAACTAGCAGAGCGGCGCCACCTCGTGTCTATTTTCTGAAAAAGCAGCTGACATTTCCTGCGCCCTCCTGTGGCAGAATTTGGCCTTCCATCATAAACAGGAAAACAAGTTCCATGAACATATTGTTGGAATTATTTCTTCTAGTCTGGATGGGAAACAGAAAGAGATAGCTTCTCGGCATATTTTCTAAACACAAGTACTTTCATTTTCCATATTTAAAACATAACAACTACAAATATGTAATTTCCTATTGATCACAGAACAGTCTTTCTTTGATCATAATTTCAAATAAACTCCAATCACCAAACTTTAAGATCTAAATAAAGGTATGTTTCTAAACTTCTCTGCCCCTATGAAATTTTATCCAAGATGAAAGTAACATTTAACAATTGAAACAATTTTTAAATTAAAAAAATGAGTGGAGAACTAAATGTGAAAGAAATAAGAGTCATCTTCCCACATGCCTCAGTTTACCCATTTTAGTGTGAGGATTATTCTAACCCCAGTGTACCTACCTTCCTTTGGTGGTGAAAGGGAGTTGCCATGGGGCAGGCCAAGTGAGATTATTGTTCCTAGAAGCCACCGAAGAGTAGAAACTACATGATTTACACAAAACAGAGACAGTTCATTGTATTTGTTATGAGTTGAATAGTCTAGTGTTGATGTCTAACATCAGCGCTGGTTGAGTCAAGAAATAACTCAGTGAATGAGGAAATTCTAAGTCCTACAGCTTATCCTTGGAAAAGTCATTTAAGTCTGGGTGTTGGCTCCTTTGTCCTATAAAATGAGGATAATTTGGACAATATGGTCCATAGTAGCTGTTCAGCTCTAAAAATCCATGGATCCAGTAATACAATTTCATTCTCACTGCAGCTGTCCATGCACAGGCCTGCATTGCCTCTTTTCTGCACTATTGCAACATCTTTCAAACACATCTCTCCCAGCTCTAATCCATTCTGCCAGATGAAGCAGGAAGATGAGTATTTCCAACATACATCTTCTGAAGTGCAAGTCCAATCACCCCAATCCTCCACTTAAAGGCCCAAAATGACTCCCACAGCCAGCTATTCTCTGCCACGCAGTATAATCCATGCTTCTCTGCTCAGTGGCATTCTATCTACACAATGACACTGTAAGATAGGCAGGATGTGCCCCATTTTCCTGGGGAGGAAGGTAAGGGGCCTAGGGAATCAGTTCCTTCAAGTACCTAATAAGTAAATGTGGAATCTGGAACGTGAATCTAAGTCTCCGGTTCTAAAATTTGTAGAATTTGTGAATGGTTAAGAGGTAGATTTTGAAGCCAGAAATACTTGAGTGAAATGCCACACAGTGTAACCTTGGAAAATTTCTTAACTCCTCTATGCTTTAATTTCCTTACATGCAAAGTGAGGCTAATACAGTGCTCAGGCCAGGCACAGTGGCTCACGCCTGTAATCCCAGCACTCGGGGAGGCGGAGGCAGGTAGATTGCTTGAGCTCAGGAGTTTGAGACCAGCCTGAGCAAGAGTGAAATCCCAATCTCTACTAAAAATAGAAAAATTAGCCAAATGTAGTGAGTGCCTATAGTCCCAGCTACTCGGGAAGCTGAGGCAAGAGGATCATTGCAGCCCAAGAGTTTGAGGTTGCTGTGAGCTAAGATGATGCCACAGCACTCTACCCAGGGTGACAAAGTGAGACTCTGTCTCGAAAATTTAAAACAAAACAAAACAATACAGCGGTACTGTAGGATGGTAATGAAGCTGAGAGATTCCCACCACCTAGTGACAGCACAGTCATTGCATGATGCTATGTTTGTCATGATACTGCTGAAAACAAACCTATGGTATCCAGTTCTGTACAATATGTGACTCTTGATAGTGATAACCGATGACTATGTTACAGGTTTATGCATTTTCTATACTATACTTTTATAATAACAATTATTATTTTAGAGTATACTCCTTTTACTTGTTAAAGAAAAAGTGAACTGTAAAACAATCTCAGGCAGGTCCTCCAGGAGATATTCCAGAAAAAGGCATGTTTATCATAGCAGATGACATCTCTGTGACTGTTACGGCCCTTGAAGACCCTCCAGAGGGACGAGAAGTCAGGATGGAAGTGATACTGCATCCTAAGCCAAGGTGTGTGTTTGTGTCCTAGTCTTTAAAAAAAGTTTAAAGAGTAAAAACTAAAAAATTAGAAATAGAAAAATATCTTATAGAATAAGAATATAAAGTAAGAGAATATTTTGTACAGCTGTGCAATGTGTTTGTGTTTTAAGGTGTTATTGTAAAAGCCAAAGAATTAAAATAAAAGTTTATAAAGTAAAGAAGTTATTGAAGAAAGTAAAACGTTTTCTGTAAGTCCAGAGTAGGCTAAGTGCAGTGTTTGTAAAGTCTGTGGTAGTGCGCGCAGGGTCCTGGGCCTTCACGTTCACACACACACACACTCACACACACCCTGCTCTCTGACTCACCCTCCGAGGGCAACTTCCAGCCCTGCAAGCGCCACTCCGGTAAGTGTCTTACACAGGTGTGGCGTTTTTTATCTTGCGCTGTATTTTTACTGTGCCTTTTTTTTTTTTTTACTCTTTAGGTAGATACTCACATACTCCATGTGGTGCTGCCCTCGCCTACGGTAATCAGTCCAGGGATGCGCTGTACGGCCCGTAGCCTAGGAGCGCTTGGCGGTCCCACTTTCCCGAGCTATGCAGCAGGCTGTGCGGTCAGATGTGTGAAATACACCCTGTGATGTCCCAGCGAAACCACCTGACGTTGCATTTCTCCCAGTCGTTCAGAGGGCGTGACTGGGACGGCATCTCTCGTAGTGAGTTTATGCGTGTTAAACACGGGACAGCACTTGTCCCAAAGTACTTCCAGGGTGTTTTGATATTACATTTGCTCACCGAACAAGGTATAGTTATTCCCTTCACATTTGAAGGGCTTTTAAATTTGACTAACAACTTGCCATCCTGCCTTTTCTTCGTGTACTCTCTTATGAGTGCAACATCGAATTGTTGAAACATCCCCACCCCAACCCAGAGTACTTGCAGGTGTATTGTCCTTTGCTTGGTCTAGGCTTTTACTTAGGTTCCCCCATTCCGAAAAGGCCATCTCCTCCTCACTACCGCCCCCCAGTGGTTAACACAGCGATGGACATGTGGCAAACGCGATAAATATTAGGCGTTATTAATGGTTATCAATACTATTACCGGAGCCCCCTTGCTTATCCACAGGGGCTACCTTCCGAGTCCCTCCATGGCTGCCTGAAACCACGGACAGTACCAAACCCTGTATCTGCTATGATTCCTATACACACACACCTACAATGACGTTTAATTTACAAACCAGGCATAGTAAGAAATTAACAATAACTAACACTAAAATAGAAAATTTATAGTAATATACTGTAATAAAAGTTATGTGATTGTGGTTTTCTTCTCTCTCTCAAAATACCATTTTGTACCCTAATCATCTTTTTTCTTCTTGTGATGAAGAAAGGATGTATCAGAATGGCAAAAACAATTAAAAACATGAATTGTTTCTTTTTGGAATTTTCCATTTAATATTTCGGATTTTGCTCTTCCGTGGGTAACTGAAACTGCAGGGAACAAATCCCCAGATATGCAGGGAAGACTGCTGGATTAATAATATTTTTCATGCTCCAATCCTGAGTCACTGCCTTCATGAAGTTTCTCCCAACACTACATATCTGAGGCAGCCTCCTCCTCTGAGCCACCTCTAATTGTTACCTAATCTACCTGAGTGGCTGCCCCCGGGGTGATTCTGTCTAATGCAGCAGCCACTGGCCACCTGTGCTGGTTCTGCGCTTGAAATGTGGCTGGTCCAAATTGAGATCTGCTTTAGGTGTGACAAGTATGGGGATCCTGAAGGCCTTGTATAAAGAAAAGACATAAAATATTTTATTTATCATTTTAATTTTTCTTATTTTAACTTTTATTGATTACATGTTGAAATGATAATATTTGTGATGTACTAAGTTAAATAAAATATCTTATTAAAATTCATATCATATGGTTTTTTATTTTTTATTGAAAATTGTATGTGTGGCCTGTGATGACACAGCATAAGAAAACAGAGTGACACTTTTTCTAAAAAAAAAACTTGCTGAAAATTGTATACGTGATTTGCATTATATCTATTAGAGAGGGCTATTCTAAGTAATGTTATCCCCGCCCCCCCCCAGCTTTATTAAGGTATAATTGAAAAATTCAAATTACATGTTTTTATGGTAAAAAAAAAATGATGCTTTGAAAAAGTGTGAATGATTAAATCAAGCTGATTCACATATTCCTATCTTTTTTTCTTAATTTTTTCATGATGAGATCGTTCAAGATTTCTTAGCAATTTTCAACTATGCAATGCGTTATTATTATCTATAAGCATCGTGTTGTACAATAGATCTTTGGAACTTATCCTAAGTGAAACTTTTTTTTCTTTTTTTGTAGAGACAGTGTCTCACTCTATTGCCCTGGGTAGAGTGCCGTGGCATCACACAGCTCACAGCATCCTCCAACTCCTGGGCTTAGGCAATTCTCCTGCCTCCGTGAAACTTTTTTTTTTTTTTTTTTTATGGAGATAGTGTCTCGGTTTGTCGCCCTTGGTAGAGAGTGGTGGCATCATAGCTCATAGCATGCTACCTCAAACCCTTGGGCTTAAGCGATCCTCTTGCCTCAGCCTCCCAACTAGCTGAGACTATAGGCACTGGCCACAGTGATCAGCTATTTTTAGAAATGGTGCCTCCCCCTTGCTCAGGCTGGTCTGGAACTCCTGAGCTCAAGCAATCCACCCACCTTGCTTCCCAGAATGCTGGGATAATAGGTACAACTAAGTGAAGCTTTGTACCCTTTGGCCAACATCTCCCAATCACCCCCTCCAAGGTAGAGTTATTTTTAACAACTGTTTTGATTATTAAATATAATTGTGCAAAACTTGGGAAATAGAAAAATGCACAAATTAGAAAAGGAAAATAAAAGAAACAATGATGTATATTTTCTATGACTTTTATTTGTAAATATGTATTTTTTTCAACAGTCAGGATCATATCCTTAATGTTTAGCTGATCTGTGGATCAGCCAGAAATCAGCCTCTCAGCCGATCCTGTTTCCTCTTTTTGGAATAGTGAATGATTTTACTTCCCAGCATCCTTTGCAGTTAGTTGTAGTCACATAACCAGTGTCCGGTCAACAGAATGTGGTCAGGATGATGTAAGCCGTATCTGGTCCATCACAAATCTAGGCATTTTGGTTTGCTGTGTCTCTTCATTTGTTAGTTGATGAATGCTTTGGATCCAGGGGAAGAATCTGAAGTTCTGAATAATAGTTGAACTGCAAGACAGAATAAGCCAGGATCCTTAAACCACTTCAAGGAAGGCCACAAAACAATCCACTCAAACTGTATCATGAGCAAAAAATAAACCATTATTGTGTTTAACCACTGAGATTTGATATTATTTGTTAGAGCAAGCTAGTGTTAATTATCAGAACAGCTAATATCAGGCATTTGGATTATCTCCAGTTTTTGTTCTTATTCATATTTGGGGGGTAAATTCATACCCCCCAATAATTAGAAATAATTGGCAAAGTTCCCTTCAGAAAGTTTGATGAAGATCTTTCTTCTGTGCTCCTTAGGAGGTGGAAAGCCACTTGAAGCATTTTGCTTCAATTGCTTCTATGTTGCAGATAATAGGTGTATGTCAGATAATAAGATTAATTGTTCAGCTTACAGTGAATAGGTAAGAAGAAATATTGTTACTTTCTAGATAATGACTTTGAAGTATATGAAATATATGGGTGCTTTCAAGAAATAAAGGTTATAGAAAAATGGCAGTAAGTAACATCTATGTGCTTGGCATGAACTTCAGCTAAAAAGAAGATGCTTTTGTTATTCTAATTGTCACAGTGAAGCCATAGATACAGTCGGCCAGATACCCACATCCTTGGTTGGCAGATTGCACTCACTAGAGGGGGGTGTCTTTTTGCTCCTCTGTCAAGTCTCGGTATGAATCTCAGATTTGTGGTTCATCTGTGATAGGCATTTTTCCTGTATCACAAATCAGTGACTTATTTGTTATTTTTGCTTTTTTGTTTTTTTGTAATTTTTGGCCAGGGTTGGGTTAGAACTCGCCACCTCTGACATATGGGGCCGGCACCCTACTCCTTTGGGCCACAGGTGCCACCCACCAGTGACTTATTTGTAACTGCCTTTGGTCCTTTAAGAGGCACAAATGTTAGATTTGGGAGAGAAGAAAATAAGATGAAATGACTTTTAAGCTCCTTTCCAGCTCTGGCATTCCGTATGAGAGTTTCTGCAAAAAAATAAATATGATTGTCTGGGGCATGGACCCTTCTCTGAAAGAAATCACAGACCAGGTGAGGGGCCAAATTTCAGTCTACTGGCATTCAGTTGTCTAGAAGCCCAAGCAGTGACAATAGCATAACTCTGTCACAACCCCAAACTAGGTCTGATTCTTTATGTTAAGGATCATTAAAGAATTCCAAACCCTTATTATCCAAGTGTATCCTAGTTTATGCCCAAAATTCTTTCGGAAGAATATGATTTCACTTTTGAGTAGAGCTGGAGGTTTCTAGTTCTCAGCGTGCTGAGAAGAGCACAAACCCAGACTCTTTCCCTCCTTGAACAAGGATTTTCTCATGTTATTGTGGTAAGAACCTCTGCTGAGAAAGAGAAAGAAGGGATGCATTCCAAATGAATGAGGCTACCATGGCCCTCTGTGCTATTTCTGAAAAGTTTATTAACAGTTATGGTACAATGACCACAGAGGGATGAAAAAAGAGCCCTCTCATATTCACTCTTGAAGGAAATTTGAATTGTAGATAAGTGGATTCCAGAACATGCCAAGATAACAAACCAGGTGAATGTTTAATTTAAAAAAAAAAAAAAAGATTATCTTTCTATTGGATACAAAACAATGTGTTAGCTGGGGGTGCTTTCTGTGACTGAGTTGACCTGATTATTCAGCTGTTCCGTGTCACCAGGATACATTTCATTAGGGAAGGTGAAGGAGGAAATGATGCGGATTAATTAACTAAATCTTGCACCTCTTGAACAAGTCAGAAAGAGATGGGCTTTGGGGGAGAGACGTTGCTGGCATAAGCATTTCTTTATTTTATTTGGACCCTTACTACTCTCCTGTAGTTATAATATATGGCGATCTTTGAACAGTAAACCCTTCATTTTCTCAAATTGACCTAGTGGCAGGTGAGGGGTGATTTCTATCAGTTTCCTTTGTAATCTATCATATATACACACACACAAACATACATCTGGCAGATTACACATACACATAGCATATACACAGATGCACATACCTATGTATATTTATAAATACACACACACACACACATACACTTGGGTAAGATCACAGCCAAAGAAAACTCTTTGGTAGGAAAGACCTAATAGGCCAAAGAGCATTAGAGCTTAAACATGGTACATGTGAACCCAAGTCTCTCATGCTCCAGTGCCTAGAAAATGCTTGTTAGAGTCATGAAACGGTTAGTGGAGAAACTTCTTTTGGAAAAGAACCAAGTTTCCAGGTTTTCTAATACTTTGGTGTCCCAATACTTATTGACTACTGATATTATATTAAATGCAGCACCCAAAATATAAACAATGACAGAAATGCTAACAGAACAAGATTCCAATCATTTTTAAGCCAGAAAGCAGGTTTCTACTTTATATAAACTTACACTTGAAAATTGTTCTTTAAAAGGACAGAGAAACACTCACCAACAATAAAGCGAATAATATGCCTTTCATTGCAAGCTCGTTCTCTGCTGTTCTGCTGGGCCTCACCTTCCCTATTTCTATATAAATTTGTGCAGTGAGAACTACCCACAGTCATGCTAAAAGACGTACTCCAAATTTTCTTTATGTTTTGTATACATTTTTAAATAATATAGTAGCATTGAGACTTGTTTAAATACTACAAGCATTCAGTGGAGCAATTTTGCATTGTACTAATCATAGGCAGGCTGGATAAGATGACTCCTTTAGATAATTGTGAGATAAAGAATCAAGACAAGAAGAATATCCCTTCTCTTGTTTTATTAGAAAAGGGTTTCAGCCCCCAAAATGATATTGCCTTTCTTACTGCTGACATCATTGATAATTCTTTCTTGTTCATATAAAAACACTGTTTTGGCCCTTGATAAGTATTCAATAAACACACATTTATTAAATTTAATAAAAGACTCTTCCTCTGTGATGAGCAACTATCCAAAATGCTTTCCTTGTCCTCTAAACTGAAGCCTATTGCTCTTCAGCCTATTATTTTTGTCCTGGACACCTTCACTTTGGCATTAGCTGTATAAGGTACTTGGGAAAATGACTGCCCTGATCATAATCTTTAAGATCTTTACCGAAGGTGTCTATAACTGGAATTTCCTCATTACATTAATGTCCTTCTAGTCATAGCTTCATGGGCCTATTATGTGTAAATTAGAAACACATTATTCTACCAGCAAAGCTTTTCTTTCAAATGCATAGAATTTTATAACCTGTCACATTCTATTAAGTTCTGAATTGTTTGTACTGAAATTGACTCTTTTTCTGTAAGAAGATGTCAAAAGATCTTAATTTCAGCTAATTCTGGCAACCAAAACAAGTTTCCTCTACTTAATAGCTGGCAATGGTCTCAGCAGCAAAATGCTTCCAGGAAGGATTGGAAATTACCAAGATAATAGTGTGTTTCTTTAGATTAGTATCACCTCTAAAATGTGAAGCTTTTGCCAAGTCAAAGCTGCATTGCTGTCTTTTTAAAACTGAATTTCCTGAAAAGTTTTTAAATATTAAGAAGAGTTGATGTGGGTAGACAGGAAGACAGAAAATGGGAAATCTAATGGACAGACTGTGAATAACCCATGTGGAGTTCTAGAATTTTATGTGGATGACTTCCAAAAAAGAAAACATTTGGCAGGCATGGGTTTGGAATCTTTAGTTTGTCTGTCTTTGCAGAGCTTGTTTTTTTTGCTTCCTGGCCATCAATTGGAATATTCCCAAGGATGATATATTTTGGGTGGGAAAGTCGCCACTGCCTTCACAACCAGCTCATAAAGCATGATGTAAAATCAGCGCTGCAGTGAAGAGTTTACTTTTAGGCATCAACACTCTAACTTCAGCTGTGAACGCAGATCAAGGAGATGTTGTCCACACCAAGGAAAGCTCTATGCTTGATGAAGAGTAACCAATAATAAAATCTAATGTTGATTAAACAGGAGGCCTGATAGAAAGTGCTTTGTATGCACTATCTTACTGAATCCCAAAAAAGTACCTGGGAGGTAGATTGCATTATTATTCCAATTTTGCAGAGGGTGAGCCTGAAGCGGAAGAGGGAGAGGCAGAATTTGAACTCAGGTCATCCTGAGTTCTCACATTTTAATAAGAGCACCAGTTTCTTCTCTTTTTCTCTCTCTCTTAGCATGAGCTAGTTCATAATGGGGATTCTGAGCCAGATCGTGGTCCCCTTAGATCTCCTAGCATTTATGTTGCCATAGCCCTTTTATTCCCTGTTAAGTAGGGGTGTTGTGTACCTGAAGATATTATCAAAAAAATCTGAGACATCATATTCTAAACATATTATAGGCAGATTCTCAAGGTACCCCAACTGGCTAATCAATTCAGTTAGTTTAGGATTGAACAATTCAAAGCTGAGTTACCTTGGCATTGTGCCAAGAAAGTTTTAGACAAAGACTTAGCCAATTTCTGTGACTCCGTTATTCCAGGTATCTGGCTCTACATTTATAAACTATTTGGTAGATTTTTTTCTTTTTACTTTTCTTTCATTAAAAAAAAAATGATTTTCCTTCCTTACTTCTATTTATCTTTGACAAATCCTGCCTGAATAACTCTGAGCTTTCTATAGAACTCTTTTACTATTTATGCTAATGGTAATGTCTAGTGCAAGTGCATTTCATTTTAGTATTAACAATAAAAATGATTACATTTGCCCCAAAATAACACCATATACTTGCCATGCTTCATGAGCTATCATCCCTCTATTTGCATGTGATTTTCAATTGAAATCATTCTTAATAACAAAATTCTGAAAAATGAAATTCACAGTTTTACCTTTTTATGTGGCCTGGTAAATTTGGACAGTGTCTTCTTGAGGATAGACACGGCTTGGATGCCTCAAACTTAAACGAGAGCTGTCTTTTAATCAGGGGACCAGGAGTTGCAATTAATAGAAATTCACTCAAACTAGATAAAAAACAACATGAGGTGAATTTGAGGGACCCATGTTGACCTTGCTGGAAAGTATTTAACCTTCCTAGTTACCCAGTTTGATTCATACAGAATGGGGCACCTAAATTCTATCTGGTCAGTTTCTCTGACAAGACTCCCAATCTTAAGGAAGCCTGAGCTCCCTGAACTGTGGGATGACTCATTTCTCTGAGTGTGGGCTGACTCACTTCAAAGAGACTTGAAACCCAGTCAGAAGGTTCTTAGTTTCTTAGTGTGGGGATGGAGACAAGATGGCTGACTGAAGCCAGCTTTCCACAGAGGCTCCCATCCAGAGGGAGATTTAAAGGACAGAAATTTAGCAAGTAACCTGGTGGATTAGAGCTGCACCAAGAGAGAAGGTTGAAGAATGCACATCAACCCCGCTGAGGCCAGCTGTGACCCTAAGGATACAAACAAAAGGTACAAAATCTATCACCAAGCAGACAGGAGTCTCCCCCCCCCACCATGAGAACGGCTCGGAGTGCCCCACAAACAAATGAACAGAGTTCAAAGGTCCTCCCACTACGCTCCACGGGAGAGACCTTCTAAAAACTGGACCTACCTCCCCTACTAGGGTGACATGGCGTTCTTCTGGCAGGCATAAAACTATATAAAACATATATATTCTCCATCTGCAACTCTGGGCTCCTAGCACTCCCCTCCACTCTCACTCTGAGGTCTTGAGGCCTGTCCCTAAGGGATCCAGGTTCTTGGGTGATTTCTCGAGGGGTGTGGACAGGGCCTAAACTGCAGCTGGTCAGCATTGATTCTGGGTCATGGGAGTGAGGAGAGGACGGTCGGCTGAGAGGGAACCACACCGGAGTGGTAGTGCCCCAAGGCACAAAGCAGAAGCCATCTTTTGGCAACAATAGCACTCACTCCTGGGTATTCCAAAGCCACACCCCTGTCTCCCTGGGCAACCAGAGGAGGCCAGGCATCTACTCAGGTGGCAACCACCACGGAACAGATCTGGGACGGAAATGCAGGCCCGTGAGTAAAGGGTTTGCCTGAGGCAGTACCGGCCTGGGTGGAGTGCAGGAACTAAAAAAGCAGGCACAAAGCAGAGAAGTTCCCAGGGTGAGCTGACCCAGGGGACTGCTTTACTGAGCCTAAGACACACCCAACCCTCAGGGGATTGTCAGCCTATAGACAAAGGAAGACAGGAGGTTAGAACTGACAGCTAACCGAATAGAAACCTGCAGGAGCAAAGACAGGGCCTGAGGTGCAGGCTCTGGGAACTCAGAACAGCTTCACTTCTGCAGGGGAATTTAGCAGGGACAGAAACAAATTCCTGCAAAGTTGTTCTGTTCTGTTCTATCAGTAACATCAATCAGGGGTGAGGCTGGAACTGAGTGAACACCACCCCCCATCCTCCATCAAGCACCCGAGGTTGTCAGGCCTCACCTCCCCCTGCTAGATACAGGAAGACTACAGCAGCCTGGCTGAGCAGAAATAGATTTCCTTGTGATTCAGGCAGGTGCAAACCCCTAGAGTATCTGTTCACTACAGGCAACTAAGTCACAGCCCTACCGGGCTATCAGTGACTGGGTGTGACAGAGGTGCAAGGTGGGGAAGGAGGCATCAACCTTCCCAGACTGATTTATTTGCTGGGTGGGTCCTCCTGACTCCACAGAGCACCAGAGAAAGCCATATCTGAGTAGTCACCAGACTTCAGTGATCCAGTTGCCAGAGACCTTTTAAACTCTCCCACCTGAGACAGGTGATGACTGAAACAATTGATTTGGACCTTTTGAACTGAGCCAATCACCTGAGGACTATTCAGGTGGTGCCTTGGCTGTGTGGTTGTAGGAAAGTTTGATTTTCCTTTTCCAATTGTTGCCTGTGGGGGGCAAGGTGACTTAATTGCTGGTATTTCTCCACAGTTGAGATTTCAATCCAGAGTAACTGCTTCACTGGGGTCAAACAGAGACCAGCTGAAAATAAGACAGAACCGCTTAGTCCCACCACACCAAACAGGTCCACAGTTTCTCAGGCCATAGCACTGTACAGGTCCTCAACAAAGCTCCAGGAGAAAAATCAAATGGTGTCAAACAATCATGGGGCAGAATCAGCAGAAAAACTCTGGTAACATGAAAACCAGAATAGATCAACCCCCAAAGGAAAGATATGGCAGATGTAACTGAAGATCCTATTCATAAACACCTGGGCAAGATGTCAGAAATCGAATTCAGAATTTGGATTGCAAACAAGATTAATAGAATGAAGGAAAATTTAGAATTAGAAATTTCAAGGAGCAATTCAAAAGTATGAATTAGAAATACGAGGAGAAATTCAAAAGTTGTCTCAAGAATTTAATGAATTTAAAGACAAAACCACCAAAGATTTTGATGCACGGAAGCAAGAATTTGCAGCCCTCAAAAATCTGAAAAATACAGTAGAATCCCTCAGTACAGAGTGGAGCAAGCAGAAGAAAGAATTTCTGACATTGAAGATAAAGCCTTTGAACGCTCCCAAACTCTCAAAGAGAATGAAAAATGGAGAGCAAAAATGGATCATTCTCTCAGAGAGCTCTGGGATAATTCGAAGAAGGCTAATACCCACCTCATTGGAATCCCTGAAACTGATGAAGTAACCTCGCTAGGCACAGAGGCCCT
>CAUYPK010089829.1:0-17356 GCA_963574355.1 Loris lydekkerianus | reverse complement strand
AGTTAGATGATATCTCAAAGTAGTTTTGATTTGTATTTCTCTGATGATTAAGGATGATGAGCACTTTTTCATATGTTGTATTATATTTCTATCTCTAGCCAGCTCCAGCTCAATCTCCATCTATTCTTTATCTGTATTTCTGCATCTGTCAATAGTCCAGAAAAGATTTAAAAAATCATACATAAAAAGATTTAAAAATCATACATAGTCCAGAAAAGATTTAAAAATCATACATAAATGGAAAATCAACAGAACACACACACACATCTCAGGATAACAGGCAATTGAGAAAGTTGCCAAAACTTTATACCAACCAAGATATTTATGGCAAAAGATTGTTTTGAAATGCCACCTAGGCAATAAAACGTTGAGACAAAATAAATTTTTCGTTAGGTTACTTGGCACTTACACAGTTTATTAAATTCTTAGAATTGTTTGAAAAATGTCAGCCAGCCTATAACAGAGACTGTTAAATTTTGGAACAGCATAGAAAAAGGGAACTTCTAAACAAAGAAAAAAATATGAAAGGTTTCATCCGGTACTTCAGCTAAAAACAGCTTACTGAATTACTTCAGACTTTAATTTCACATCCTTAGATTTTTTTCCAATCCTCTTTTTCACTTAGATTTGTTAATATTTTCTTCTGTATATAACATAGTCTTTATATTTTGGGATATATTGGTTCTATTTATTCTACCATAAGGTAGTAAATTGAGGTAAATACTACACAAATACTTTACAAGTGACCCACTTGCAACAACAAAGCACATATCTTTTTATCTGTTAATTTTCACTTGATGATATGGAACTAAAATTGAGCAAAACCAACTGGTTTATTTAATGGCCTGTGCCAAAAGACGATATAAAATCAGCTTTTGTTTTCTCATAAATCCATGCTCAACAGTCAACTTCTCACTGTTCACTGAGCAGTAGGGACTACCTCCATCTGGCTAGTCTTTCTGCAGACCTGGATTAAAAATGGAATGGCATGTTGGAACAGAGAGGAAAGGAAATACTTTAGAGAGAGGAGAAAATAAGATCTGTTTTTGAGATATCAAGAAGAAAGGGGAAAGCATATCTCTTGATAGCAAGGAGATGCCAAATGTGTATTACTGAGGAGGACAGAAGAAAATTTATAAGGAGGAAGGGAGGAGGGTCTTCAGTGGGTTCCATGGAGTATTGAATCACTTCCCATCAACTTGCGTAGGGATTGTTAGGAGGTCTGCAGCTCCAGAAAAGAATCAAGAGGGTGGACTTTGCAAAGCTCACTGGGTAGGAACATGCGGCCCTGCCCAGAAGTTGCACATGAGCTTCTATTTTCCTATATGCAGTGTTTAAATCCAAATTTATCTAAATTAGTTGAAATACTATTGTGACAAAGGTGCTCTTTGCCATGAACAGCTATGGGTCCAATTAGAGAAACAAAGCCTGATAACCAAACCCACTGCTTTGTTTATTATCCTTCTTATAGGCACTCTCAAATTACCCGATCTTTTTTTCATGGCATTTGTGACACAAATCATAGGTCTTGGGAATGTTAATTTTGCAGTGACTATGTTGGGGACAAAAAAAAAAAAAAATGTCTATAAATAAATGATCACCCAGAGAGTTAAAAGCCAAAACAGACTAGGTGAATATAAATCATTGTGAAATGCTTGTGTTTATTAATTCATTCTTTCATTTATTTCACTGACAAATATTTATAAAGTGCACAGTAATGCTGCAAGAATTGTGCTGGAGAAGAACTGTCAACAACAGGTGCATGTGTACCCTCTTGCATGTGAAAGGGGTCGCAAACCTATTTACATGATGTAGAGAAGGAGCTGGAAGCTCTAGTAGCGCAGGAGAGGGAGGAACTCATAAGTTCTTCACTGGGCTTTAGAAAAACATTTCTAAGCAAAAATTTCTAAAAAAAAAATTATAAAATGAGATTTTATAATTCATAAAGCTGTCTCAAAACAGTTACCAAACTTCGTTTGCTATAGATGGAACAGATTTTTAATAAAGTCATGCTAATTCTTTTTCTGTGTGTTTTTTTGTATTGTGAGGTATCTGAAAAAACTCGGAGAAATAAAGTGAAATAAGGAAAGCACATCAGTCCTCTGTATTATACTAATACTATCCTAGATTAGTGTATTATACTAGCATTAGTATATATTTCAGTATATTAATATTATACTATACTGATATTTGTCTCCAATATTCAAAGAACACTTTTTTTTTTTTAAAGAAGAGACGCAAAATAATTTAAATAAACAGATCCCTTATATATTATAAGTAAAGTTAATATCCCCTTTGTATCCTTTTGTGATCTGCCTTTTTTTTTTCTTACTCCACATGAGGAATCTCTACCTTGAAACTATTATGCATCATGGGCATGCATATTTCTGAGATTTGTTTAGGCTTTTATATAACATTTGTTTTTAAATTTTATCATACTGACTTTTCATTTTAAATAATAAATATCTATCCCAAGCCCCATACCTATATGTTCTATGAAGTTCTATGAACATTTTAACTTTGTTTGCTGGTGATGATTAAAGATGACAGAAAAATAAGCCAAAAATGAGGGATTCCTAGAAAATATTAGAAAGCAGGCTAAAGGTATAGGCTTATGGTTTCCTGAAATGAGACGAAATACATTTCAAAAGATTAAATGATTAAAAAAAATTCTCAGGGTTAGTAAGAATCTACGCTATAAATTGCTTAAAATATAAATGTTATCAGTTTCTAGAATCACTTATAAAATGTGTGTTTGGGATAAGCTTGTCTGGGAATGTTCTAAGGGTCCTTTCCTTGTCTGCTTGTAAATAGAAAATTGTTCATATATCTATCTGAGAAAATATTTTAGAATCAAGAGCTATCCAGTATGGGTGTAATTATCAAAATGATCAACTCCACTGGAGAAAATACTTTCAGAGGAAATGCTCAGGCTTCATCTTCTCCAGTCATTTGAATTGCAACACCACCAACCAACTTTCACGGTTAAATGAATCCAGAAAGAGGACATGAGAGGAAAGCAAGCTGTGAGTGTGTGGCATGCTGGAAGGTTAGGGACATAAAGCAACAATTGGAGGGAGTGAGCAGTCCTGCGACGTTCCACAAGAACTGAGAAGTGTGCTTTGATTTACTGACATGGAAATCATTGGTAATTATAGTAAAGCAATTTCAGAGGAATGGGGACCAAAAAACCCTGATACATCTGAATCGCCACAGACATAAATGAAAAAAAGATGAACACACCAAGTATCGACAACTCTTTATTGTCAAAAATGTCAAAAAATTGACAATTTTTCCCATCTAAATTAGAAATTTTTAGTTAACCTTTTGAATTTTTATACCAAAATTTTAAGTAACTTCAGAATTCTTTGTGGTAGGAATCCTTCGTTTGTTAAAATGGGTAGGAATAACATTTCAGTGGGTGTTTTTTTTAACAAATAGAATTGTTATTTAATGAAACCTATAACATAAGACTACAAGGCCTTAAAATGATTTTGCAAGAACGCCTTTGATTTTTAGCAAACAACATTGATTTTGTAAGAAGGTAGGAGGAGCAATGAAATAATAGTGCTCAAGGAGTTGTATTATAGTTGGGTGGGAAAAACAAAGTACTCTCTTTTCAGCAAAGAAAACAGCCATGTCTTACTTATGAGTATGTGATTTTACATAAAACTTTTGTTGCATTTGCTGCTGTTAATTTTTTTCTATTATGTCATGTCTATGAAGTGCTTTTTTAAGAATTTGTGTCAAAAATGAAAGAGCTAACATACCTGATTATGTGACAAGTGTGAGTACTTATTTCTATAGGTAGAAATAATACTCTCCCAAAGAGCTACAATGAGTATTTGGAGGAGGCAAAATTTATCTACATATTAAAATATAGACTATCAATCATAGGTGATGGAAACTATTAAATGGTTTTTAAAGTATAAAACAAATGTTTTTACTGTGATTTCAATCTGTTCTGAATGTTGTTATTGAGTTCTAGACCTCTTGTTTGATGTACATATGCATCCTGTAATATTAAACCTGATTTAGCAAATCCATCTTAACCATTACTCTCATTATATAGTCATTTATGTTAAATCTGACACACAGTAAAATTCTTTGGAAGAAACATGTTAGTCTTTTAAAATAAATCCTTTTGTGGTAGACTGCAACTCTCCCTGAAGTAGAAACTTGTTAGAAAGACTTCATAGTGATAAAATTAATTTTTCCTTGTGAATTTTTAATAAAAGTTCAGATATTTATGATATTTGTTATTAAAATTGTATTTACAGTGTCAATTTTATCCTTTTTGTGTATTTTTGGTTTTGCTCTGATTAATGAATGTAAAATCCCTAGAGGCAATTTACATCATAACATTCAATTTTTAAATGTGATGAACTAACAGTGGGCTCTAATTTTCCTTTGATGGCATTCACAGTTCTGTAAATAAAGCTTCTCCAGAATTAGATACAAGAGAGGCTTAGGGGTGAAGTCTTACTGGAATAGAAAAAACTTACTAGGGTGTTATTTTAAATGTGCTCATTTTGCTTATGTTGCATTTTTCCTTGGGGAAATTGGGACAAAGAGATTATGTATTAAGCTCCCCCCTAGTACTGCTGGTAGTGTTATGAAGCACTTATCCCCTGGGTAGTCATCCCTTACAGTAAGTCCAGTTCTCTCATTTCTCATCACTGGTTTTACTGTTGAATTTAATGCCCTAATAACTCCTATCTATCCTCAAATCAATCCTCACATTCTCCATATTTGAACTACCATCAAACTACTCATGGCTCCGGAGAATTAATGTCTTTTAGCTTTTCATTTGCAGTTCCTTCAGTCTTGAATGCCTGCTAACTATCATTCCCCCATCAGTCTATCTCTTGAAACTCTCCCTATCTCTCAGACCCTGGGTTCAGTCATGCTTTTCTCTGTCCCTTAGCAATCTGCATGCATTTTCGTGTGGCTTTTTCACTTACCACAGTGGTTATTTATTTTCTTTTATTATTTCATTGCTAGAGTGAGAGTATTATAGATATTAAATGGCATATCTTGATAAGCCAGTAAAATCCTGACACATAGCGTGTACTCAACAAATGTGTGATTACAAACAAATAAGCAAATAGCTGCATCCATTCAGATAAATGTGGCAAAGTAGAAATAGCCCCAGACTAGTTGTGTTACTACTATGATTGTTTTAGAGGGGAAATTGTTAGACAATGACACTGAATATATTTGAAAGGACTTCTGTGTCCCCTAGCTATGAAAGGATTACATTCCGTACTCATCTGCAGAGGTTCCTTATAGATAATACATAAATTCTTGTGTAAGAAGACATAAAACATTATATCAGTAAAGGATGGTTTTCAGATTTAGAGGCATTATGCTGTATCTACGAAAAAATTACAACCCTGTATATGATAGGCTATTTTTTAAAGGAAAAGTAAATGCTATGGAGAAAGATATCAGATTGAAATAAGAATGACCCCGAATTTTACTATAATGTCCTGAGGATCAGACAAAGAACTTAATCCAAAAATTCCAAACTCTGGTTATGCATCAGAACTACCTGGGAATTTTAAAATATTTATGACTCAAATCTTATTAAACTTGTTTGAAGTGGGGCTCTGTCACTAACTTTTTTAAAATTTCAAAATACCATAGAGATTCAAGAAATTTTGGTTATATGGATCACTTTTGTTATGCTTGAGTCAAGATGATTGAGTCAGGTTTTAAGTAAGCCTATCACCAGGAGAATATTCATAGTACTCACTAAATGGGTATTTTTCCTATCTCTTTCTCTCCCTTTATTTGATTTCCACTGAAACCAGTAAAAATTCCTTCTGTGAATATATGTGCTCATCAGTTAGTTCCGATCTAATAGAGAGGACATATAGTGTTTGTTTTTCCATTCTTCAGAAACATCACCGAAGATAAGGAATTTCAATTCCATCCATATTGTTGCAAAAGGAATTTGGTCATCTTTTGTCTTGGCTGGGTAATAGTCCACATTTTGTCGATCCACTCATAAATTAATGAGCACTTGGGTTGATTCCATATCTTTGCTATTGTGATTCCTGCTGCAATAAACATTCAAGTGCAGGTGACTTTTTGATAAAAAATGACTTATTTCTTTTGGGCAAATATCCAGTCATGGGATTATTGGATAAAAATGTAGGTCTAAGTTTAGTTTTCTTGGGAATATCTATACTGTTTTCCCTAGAGATAGTACTATTTCCAGTCCCACTAACAATGTATAACCATTTCTTTCTCTCTAAATTCATTCCAGCATAAGAGTGAAAGACAGCTCCCCCCCTAACCCCTCGCAAAAGGAATACTAGCTCTCTAGCATTGAATTCCAACCAAAATAAAAATACTGAAATGACAGATAAAGAATTCCAAATAAGAATTGTAAGGAACCTCAATGAAATCCAGAAAAAAATGCAAAATCAACTAAAAGAAATAAAAAAAAAATCAGAAAATGAATGAAAAATTTATTAAAGATATCAGCATAATATATTAAAAAATAGAACATCCAGGCATTTAAAATTTATTCAAGGAAATACAAAATGCAGTGGAAGTGTTTTAGAGTTGACTAGTCCAGGCAAAATAGGGAATCTCAGAGCTTGATTTCAAATTAAATCAGTTCGTTTTAATTAATTTTCAAATTAAATCAGTGCGTCAAAAATAAAGAACAGAGAATTTAGAGGAATGAACAAGCCTAAAATAAATATGGGATCATGGACAGTAGTCAAACATAGGAATCATAGAAAACACGTAAGTGCTGGAAAACTTATCTGAGGGAATAATTGAGGAAAACTTGGTTACAGAGTTTTACACATACAAGTATTGGAACAGTTGGGAGAGTCCCCTCAAAGAGACAAACAGTAAGATATATAGTAATTAAACTGGCCAAAATCAAGGGGAAGGAAGAACTGTTGTGAGCTGGAAGGTTAAAACATCAAATGACCTACTAAGGAAAATCCATCAGACTAACTGCAGACTTCTCAACTGAGAATTTATAAGCCAGAAGTGATCAGGGCCCCATCTTTAGTCTTCATAAACATAGTTACTGTCAGCATAGAATTTATTATTCTGCAAACTAAGTTTTGGGCATTAAGGAGAAATAAAGTTGTTTTTTTTTTGTTTGCTTGTTTTGTTTTCATACAAGCAATCACTGAGGGAATTCATCATGATGAGGCCTGCCCTGCAGGAAATACTCAGAACTGCATTATCCATGGATCAACACAATAGACACTAGTCAGTGTAAAACTACCCCAAAGCTAAAGCTCAGAGCTCATATAAAATAGCTTCCAAAGAGATAAAACAAAGCAATAAGTTGCTAATCAACAGGATGAACACAACAGTTTCCCACATATCAATTCTATCACTAAACATGTACAGTTTGAATGTCCCATTCAAGAGACATGGACTGGCTGAATATAACCCAAGTATCTGTTGTCTCCAGGAAACACATCTGACTCACAGGAATTATACAGACTCAAGTTGAAGGGATGGAAAAACATATTGCATGCAAATGCAAGCTAAAAGAAAGTGGATGTAGACATTCTTATATGAGATAAAATTGACTTTAAATCAACAATAGTAAAAAAAAGGCAAAGATGGCCATTATAATGATAAAGGGCACCATTCAAAAGACATAACAATCCTAAATATTTATGTAGCTAATTTAGGAGTGCCCAGATTCATAAAGCAAACCTTACTTGATCTAAGCAAAGAGATGAACAGCAGCATTTTAATTACCAGGGACTTTAACACCCCCCTGACAGAACTGGATAGATCATCCAAGCAGAAAATAAATAAATAATCACTGAACTGAAATGGGAATCTAGAACAAATAGACCTAATAGACATTTACAGAACATTTTACTAAAAGACTACTGAATATACATTCTTTTTATCAGCACATGGAATAGTCACTGACATTTTTAAAAAGCTACCCAGTTGATTTTAATATAAAGCCAGAGTGAGGACAACTGCTGGGCCACAGAAATTCAGGAAATGTTTCTCAGAAGAATAACTGCATAATACATGAGATCTTTTAAAAAGATTAATCAGCATGAATAGATATGAGGAGAGGCTAGAGACAGGAATTGAGGAATGAAAGTGTCTATAGACATCTCAGATGAAAATAATTGTTTTAAGGACTAAACATTTTTTAGAAAGTCAAGAAAGCTGTGGAAAGAATAGTTTTCACACTGAATTTGTTCAGAGAAGCTTAGGAACATTCAAATAATTAATATTGGCAAAGAAGAATTTTGCCAACTACATATAAAAGTTACAAAAGTTGCAAGCAGAGGTTAAAACGGGAATCATCACTTGTTGAATTACTCATGAAGAGTTCATAGAGGTGGAAAGTTTTGAATAGAGTTGAAATTAAATTGTTTCTGGTGAGGACAGCCGTAAGAGAACTTTTTCAAGCTAAAAACGTTATAACATGGGCATTTGGCTTAAGAGTCATGCTTTCCTGGTTGCCACATAACTAGTTACCTTAACTAAACAAACATAAATAAAATAATTTATATCTTCAACATGTGATGCCTATGCTATAAAATATATTCAAATATATAAGATGGTGGTCTTAAAATGAATATATTGTGAACTCAGTATTTAAAAGTTCTAAAACTCATTTGATTTAAAAAATGTCTTGGACAGTTATTTCCTAATAGATTTTTTTCTAGAATGGTGAATATAGCATTTTATTAATACATAGAAAACTTGGCATACTATTCTAAAAAATGGTACCTTCCCTCCTAATGTAATAAAGATATACGTAGGTTTGTGGAAGAGGAAATGGTATATATCAATGATGAACTGTTCCTGGAGGCATGACAGTATCTTTTTATCAATGTGGAAACCTTAAAAACTCTGCAACATTATGCTTAATAGCCAAACAGCAAAACTTATGAGTATTCTTTGCCTTGAATCTAATAAGAGATGTAGGAGAGAAAGAATCAAGGAAATAGGAAGTGATTAATGTCTTATTTTACCAAATATGCCCTTGTTGAAAATATGGAAAACAGTCATTTTAATATTCTCACAGAGAAATACCAACCCATCATGTAATATTTTGTATTCTATAATACACGTCCATTTCTACATGGATTATATCAGTTTTGTGTGTGTATATATATATATATATATATATATATATATATATATATATAATATGTATATAAGTATATGTGCATGTGTGTGTATAAATATATAAATACATATATATGTTAAAAAATATATATATATATATGTATGAGATAGAGTCTCCCTATGTTGCCCAGGCTGGAGTGTAGTGGCTATTCACAGGGGCAATTCCACTACTGATCAGCACAGAAAATGCTTTCTATTTAATACAAAAAAGTGAACTAATATTTAGAACACTAAACTTTTAGTTTAGTTGATTCTATCTATTTCAAATGTATCATTTATAAGGGAAATTCATACAATAGATAAGGTTAGGTGGAATGGTCCTAGAAATCTGGGTAGCAATATAACCTTGGGGGAAAAACTATTCCTCAGTCTTCTTATCCATAAATGGTGATAATAATAATACCTGTGTTGTGGGTTAATATGTGTGTAATATTAATATATGTCAGTCCCTAGAATAAAGCCTCACACAAATAGTAGCACCATATAAGTTTTAGCTACTAATGTTATAAATATAGTAATTTAATATTGCTTTAAAAAAGCAAGTGAAAGGTAAAATAGCTACATCTTTCATTTCTTTAGTTGCAGTAAAAACATTTGGATAATTTGTTCATCCTAGGGACATGTTGTATCTTTCTGGTAAAGACTCAGTATTAATGCATGTATCTCTGAGTGTAGAGCCTTGTTGACTCAAATTATATTTCTTTATGAGGCTCCTAGCAAACAGTCATGTCTCTCAATGGACACTCTAACTATGGAGTAGTTTGTCACAATTATTTGGTAATCTCTTTCAGTGTAACTCACACAACAAAAGTGACAATATTCCTGTCACTCCTCAGAAATGTCCCAGCTCTGCGGGTTTCCACATGCAAGAGAATGAAGAAAGCCATTACGAGGTATGCCGCCGCATCTCTGTACAGACTATGTTAGTCCTGACCCAGTTTCATTTTCCTAATGACTTTCCTCTGTGATCACTAGAGTAAATATTTCTTTGCTGACCTCTTCTATGGTCACGATTTTTATACTAGCCCTTTAAAAGATAACTTTAAACAATTTTAGAACAAAAAGCTAACAATAATTGTTCCCTCTGGGGTAATGGTCCAACTATTAAATGAAATGTTGGTAACACTGAGTGGAAAGTACTGATTTTTAGCTATTTTTAAAGAAAGTAATGGCCAACTTTTCTTTAGAGTTCAATATTCTTGATTGATTCATTTGTATTAATTGAGCTCAAAGATATGCATATCTATTTGTTTAAAAGATTGATTTTCTTCATCCTCTGTACTCAAGGAAGATAGGCAAGACAAATGCTTAATATGAATTGGTAAAATTGTAATTTTTATTAATCATATCTTCCTTTTTGCTGCTTTTTTTTTCAGTTTGATATTTTATTTCCCTGCATGTTTGAACTTAAAATAAAAACCATTACTTTCCTTAAAAAAATTAGTTCATTCACAGTAAAATATGGAAGATCCATATATCTGTTTTTCCTTTTTGGTTGGAAGGGCCATTCCAGTACCAATTGTTCCATTGTAGCTAGATAAAAAAATCTGTTTTCTTTCATTTCACTTTTTTTTTTAAAATTGTGGTAAAAATACATGTTGTCCCAGCTACTGGAGAGGCTGAGGTAAGAGAATTGCCTAAGCCCAAGAGCTGGAGGTTGCTGTGAGCTGTGATGCCACAGCACAGTACTGAGGCTGATGAAGTTAGACTCTGTCTCTACAAAAAAAAAAATAAAAAATACTATTTTAACTGTTTTAAGTGGAGATTTCAGTAGTTTTAAGTATAGTCACATTTAAGGAATTATGTTTCAATAGTTAGCTCTAATGTCAAAATACACTTACTGTTTCATCCATTTTCCAAAGTAATAGCCTACAGATTGTAGATATGTAATGTGTGTTTTGTTCTGTTTTCTATAGAATGAAGGGCATTTTTTTCTTCTCAATTCCCTTAACACATTTTAATTATTATTCATGGTAAAAAATTATTTTACATAGTCCTTGCTTTTGCCATTGAAAGGAATCAATTATTTGCAAAATAATAGTAGTATTACAGAGTAAAGAAACTACTTTGATAAAATAAATTTAGTTGAGAAAGCAAATTCTTATTCCATATACCATTAGTTGAGTTGGAAAGAGGACTGAGTGCTATTTGGTTCGTGCAAATTATAAAAATGCCTACCCGGAATGTTGTTGAAGTCATTTAAATCCAACTGGATTTCAAATCTCCAAGAAGCATACTTATTTTTATAACATTTTGTGTTTGCATTATCAATGCAAGAATCCATGTGCCTTGGACAATCTCTGATTATCAAAGGCAGTAGGATGGGGAAATTGTTTACTGAAGATTTCCTTATTTTTTTGTAGAAAACTTCAATGAAATATAATTTATAGAATTTTGTATAAACCATTTAGTTCTTTTTTATTCCTAGATGTTTTATGAGGCTATAAAGTACAAGAACAGAGTTTATGTAGGTTTTGTTTCACTAAAGTTCTAAGGAATTTGAACAAGAAACAAATGAGATCCAGAGTTATGTTGATTTATATTATTAGTCCAATTGTCAAAGGTGAGTGAAGGTAAATATGCTATGTTATATTTGACAACAAAGGAAAATAGAAAAATTTTCAGAAACTTTTTACCCTGCCAATTTTCACTTACCCATCATGATCCAGGCCTACTAGAGTCTGAATGGTTTTGAATGAGGGCTTGTGTCTGGGGATTTGTGAAACCAAATAATGATGGGATATTAACTTCTATAGTTTGGAGCCTGTGCTAAGGACTGTTTCAAGCACTTTATGTGGATATTTTCCTATCATTAATGTTTTCCCCTTGGCCAGTTTAAATTGATTTTGATCATATTGCATCCAATTTTTTAAATATGCATTTTTTAATCCAGAGAGATTTTTTCATTAAATAAAACTTAAAGAGAAAAAATAAGTGATACCAATTTCAGAGTTCTTTAAAGTATTCTGAGAGGCAGGATTTCTGCATAAATCTATAGACCAACAACACAGTGGGTCGTTTTAGTGAACTATTTCTTAAAAGTTATTAATCTGGGGTTAATAATTCTTGAGAATTAACAATGAAAGATGATTTTAATATACAAAGTTGTAATCTCTTCTATATAGTTTTTTTCTTTAGATTGAATAATGTTCCATACCTGGAAATGTATATAATTTCCTAATTAATTTTGTAATTTATATTTCTCCTCTTTAATCACCTTGTTAAAGCAAAAGGAAGATACTGTTTTTAACATAGACAAATATTTAACTATATAAAACTACACTTTTGTCCAAATATTCATCATATCCTGAGTCACTTAATGTTAATAAATCTGGATAAGGTTATTAAATTTGTATTATGACATTAGATACAAAATTCAACCAAAATTGATGTGACTACAAGCTTTTAATCATTATTGTTACTCTTCACCTATCATTCTTAAACTGAGGCATAACAATTATTGTTTAATTGTAAATAAATATTAATATCAGCTATTGAGATATTTTTGTGCCAGGCAGTACTTTAAGTGCTTCATATGTATTACCTAATTCTTCTAATCTAAGATATCACTGCATATATAATATGCTATCATTTTATGTACCACTAGGGAAAATCATGCTATCATTTTAACTCTGATCAATTGTTATTTAAAATTTATTGAATAAGTGCACAGCTTTAAGGTGTATTATAAAAATAAGAGAAATTTTTAAGAGATCGTAACTAACTGGTCAACATAAAGGGATGGTCGACATAAGGAACTTCATCTGAGTACATGTGGTGTTTGTCCAGTCTATGAATGTAAGGTCAACTTGAGGTGGTCAGTGTATGGAAGCAGTCGACTATGGAGGTTCTCGTGTATTGAAGTATAGCTTATTTATATCTCACAAAAACCCCTTCACACAGGTGTGATTATTATTCTCATTCTACAGATAGAGAGATAGATACTGAGAGGATATATAATTTACTCAAATTCATATAGACAGTAATTAGTGGGGCTGGAATATAACCACAGACACATGGCTTCGGAAACTGCAAAGGTAACAAATTTGGGATATAGTCTAAGTATAAACAAGCAAGCAAGGAAAAATCCTCAAAGGCCATTTGACTGTCAGGGACAACAGAGGATATATATTCATATTCATGAAGGATATAATATATAATATATAAATATATTATGTATTTATATGTAAATGTTTATATATGTAGATATAGATATATAGATATAGATGTCGATATAGATACTAGAGTTGGCATAGCTTGCTGTATGTCACAGAGTGAGCTAGTAGCATCATTATAATTTGATCCTAGGATTTCTTTTCTTTTCTTTTTTTTTTTTTCTTTAGCAGTTTTTGGCAGGGGCTGGGTTTGAACCTGCCACCTCCAGCATATGGGGCTGGCGCCCTACTCCTGTGAGCCACAGGTGCTGCCCTTGATCCTAGGATTTTTGATCCTGAGAAATTTAATAACTCTACCTTTAAACATAAAAAGCATAATAAGTTCCCAAACAAGGGTTAAAGAAAATAGTTCATACTTGCATTTTTTTCTTAAATTAGGTTTCAATTTAGGTATGGAATTTAAGCTGCCATGTTTAAGTTTTCTGTCCCAGCATACCTTCTCATTGGATACACAGAGTACCAGAATGATCAATATAGAAGCACAAATATTAAAAAGGTTGTCATATCATAAATGCATATCACCTTGAATAAGCATCTTTAATTCATAAATTTATTGTCATTTCCCTTGTATTAAATTTCATTCCTTTTTCCTGTGAAACAGCATGGAATGCAAACAGAGGTTTCGTTGTCTGTAGGCTACAATCTTAGGAAAACGTCTCATAGTTACTGGAATTCACATAAGACTGCCTCTCAGTCTGAGTAGCTGTTCCCTGTCACTGTACTTGATGCTTGAACTAAAGAATTTTTACAAAATGGTCTAGTATTCAATGTATGAATTTTTGAGATAAGGCTTCTCCCTTGTTGGGATAAAATCTGAAAATCAATGTCAGATGGAAATCTTAGCTCTAAGAGTTAGAGAAATTGGTGGAAAGGTTTTAAAATAAGTGTGAATTCTAGCCGCCAGACTTTGGAAATGTGGCAGTTATCGCTAGTGTGAAATTCATGGGTGCAGATGGTTGATTAAGATATCCCAGGATGGGCTACTACTATAAATCTCCACAGCAAAATTGAGAAAACCATCTTGATACGGAAAATACTTTTGACCTTTCTATATAAATATATAACAGATTTTTTTCTGGATTCATAAATTCATGGACATTACTAATAAATTATCATTGGTTTCATGAAATTGCCATTGTGTCACACGATAGAAATATTTAATAGAATAAAAGTGTCAAATGGTGAGTATCCTGGAAGAGAATCAAACTGTTACTATTTGTGTTTCATGTTCATAATCCGTTTTGAAGTAATAAAGGTCAGTATAATTTTTCTTGCCATTAAGATGAAGTTACAGGTATACTGTGAGTCTAGGTTACCACCCCAGACATACTGAGAGCGACAGTACAATGAAGCTGGGTTTGTAGCACACCCTAGGACTGTCATTTAAATAATATTTTAAGAGGGTAGGAACAAAATGACATTATATGTTCCTCTTAATGAAAAAGGAATGGTGGTGCCTGTGGCTCAAAGGAGTAGGGCGCTGGCCCCATATGCCAGAGGTGGTGGGTTCTTGGTGTGTGCCACACGTTTTGAAGTCAAGACAGGACTGTAAGAAGGACTTTACCTAACAAATGCAATTGGTGTAATCAGGTACAATCACTGGTTTCTTGTACCTTCAATGAATGCCCAACAATTTAAAAAAAAAAAAAAAAAAAAAAAAGAAAGAAAGAAAGAAAAAGGAAAGACTTAAATCCCAAAACCATTTTGCTCTTGTTTTAATTGGTCTTATCCTATTTTGTCTTTTCTAAAAAAAAGTTCATATTCTCAATGGATTTAACATATGGGTATTAATAACATACAGTTGCATTTTCCATTTCTGCTGCATGGTAAGTATCATAGTTCACCCCTATGTTTTCTTGGTACATCCTATAGTCATGTTACCTTAGTACATTTACATAATTATGCACAAATATGTAAAGTACCTATGTGGGCAATCCTTAGAATAGGTATTGCAGTGGATATCAGCTTTTAAATTAAAATAATTAGTGGGTAAATCATTTATCAATGATTGTTTAGAGTTTTTAATGCATTGTAGTATTTAAGAGTAATAAAATTATTTAAATTTAATAGACTTATAATAATAACATTGATTCACAACCCAGTTTAGTTTCATTCTCTTTCTACATAAGATAGCAGTTTATTAAATCTGAAATTTAGTAAATATATAGCCAAATGTATACATACACATGCATTATACACATACACACATATCCTGGGGATAATTGCTAATATTATCAAAATATTTAAATACTTAACATATGATATTACCCTCCAAAATGCAGTAAATTAAGAAAAATGATAAGTATTATGTTTTATGTGAATCACTGGGAAATGGTGCAAGTACAAGTAAAGAGCGCATGTGGGGTCAGTCTGGCTCATCCACTAGATGAGGATGCATTCCCCTCACTATCCTTCATCATGAAAGATCCAAATCTGTATCTCAGCAAAATAACAGATAATTTAGGCTGGGATTTAGGGAGTTTTTAGAGTTCACTTCTCATACGTCAAAGGGAGAAAAGTCAGTGGTGGTGTGCCATTTCTCATATGATTGTCCTTAAAATAATGTCTAACAAATCACAGGCTAATTGTTAGTTACCATTCTAAACAGTATTTAAAAATCTTACCACTTGATATGAATCTGTTATGGGTAATTTATATTGTATAGGTATAAATTTTCACTAGGAGCATTAAAAATACTTGTGAAGTGCTATTAGCTGCTAAGTAAGAGTACATTAATTTAAAACAAATAACTAAGAATTCAAATAATTCATAGTACAGTGGTATGTAAACAATACATATACTCATGTCTAATGTCTGTTTACAATGAAATTTTCTGGAGACATAAATATCAGTTTGTTTCACCCTATTGAACTTTTCTTAAAAGATTTTTATGAAATGTTAGTTTTCAGAGGTATGTATGCAAATAGAAAAATAGGCATATTTGATCAACCCTGTACTACGTATCTGTGCTTTCTGATGTGAATTGCTTTATTTTTTTAAAGGGCAATAAATACGTGTTTTAAAACAAGTAAATGAAGGTAAGGTGTTAAGAATCCCTATCTGTTTCCTGAACAAAAACATGATGTTGAGACTCTTCTCTGAAGGTCAAATGAATTATCCATATTGTCATCTTTTGTATTTTTTCATAATGATACTGAACTCAATCTGCAAGTCATAAATCAATACTATCTTCCTTTTCTTTTTTCTGTCATCCCTTCCTTTCATCCTTCTTTCCATAAATATTTATCCAGAAAATGTATCAGAAATAACGTTATAATTGCAAAGTTCATCATGCTGAGCAAATAGACATGGTTCGTTTTATCTTAGAAGTTACAGTCTAAGATAACTTACATCAATATCTTTGTCAGTATTTTACCCTAACACTAAAAAAGAGATGCTCAAGATACAAGAACACACACGAGGGAGTAGTATGATCTTCCGTAGAAAGACATCACATTACCATAAGAACTGAAGGCGGATACCAGGTGACTGTCCACGAGTGTGGGGCCATGTGGCAGCAGGAAGATAAGAACCTTCCTAAGTAGACAGCGTATATAAAAGCCAGGTGTCCAGAGAAGGCATCATTTTTGAGGCAAATTCCACTTGTTCTTTATCTTCACAATTCAATTCTCTCTCCTGGCTCCCATTAAGCCCAGGTACAAAATACTAAACCATCATGGCTATCAAACTTCACATTGCTAGTTAATGTGATACCGATACATATTTTTCTTTCTTTTTTTTTTTTTTATTGTCAAATCATAGCTGTATACATTAGTGCAATCGCCTGTACCCATTCTAAGATGCACTATAGATGTGGCCCCACCTATTACTCTCCCTCCACCAAGACCTCCCCCCTCCCTTCCCCTTCCTTAGCCCTTTCCCCATAGTCTTGTGCTATAGTTGGGTTATAGCCTTCATGTGAAAGCTATAATTTAGCTTCATAGTAGGGCTAAGTACATTGGATACTTTTTCTTCCATTCCTGAGATACTTTGCTAAGAAGAATATGTTTCAGCTCCATCCATGTAAA
>CAUYPK010089828.1:0-40823 GCA_963574355.1 Loris lydekkerianus | reverse complement strand
ACAAAACACTTATTGACCCCACCCAATTTGGGACAATAATACTCTTTTTTTTTTTTTTTTTTTTTTTTTTTTTTTTGTAAGACAGAGCTTGAGTATATCACCCTCATAGAAAATTCCCTTAGTTCCACTCTGAGTGGAGGCTGCATCATAACCAGGGGATTACCCTCTGTCCTTCAGGACTGTTAATAAAAACTCTGCAACTGGCAACTGAAGTGTCACCACAGAGGATTTTTCTGATTGGCCAAAACCTGATCTGACCAGGTTTGGTTTGGGTGTCCTTAGATCTTTGCGTGTTCTCTGCAATTGCTCTACAACTCAGACAGCAACTGCTGGGACTACCTTGGGAAGAGAATGATCCTACACACAGCTCTGGTGCTGGTGGCCCTCACCCTGGCCACCATGATGGGCTCCTGTCCAGGGGAAGACATTGTGGGTGAGTACATAGCTAAGGGATATTCACTGGAGTGGGAAAATAGGAAATTTAAGGGAAAAGAGATAGAAAGTTCCTGAGAAATAGCAGATTTCCAAGAGCCTTTTTTTAATATTAAGAGATTTTTTAATTATGGCTATTCCTTCTTTAGGAAACCAGAACTTCAACCTACTCTCTTTGCTACCCATGCTGTTGAGAGTTCACCTAGGATGTAATTCTATTCATAATATTGGATGCAGTGAATATCATGGAAGTTTACATGGCATTCCATCACAACTGACTCAAAGATTAGGGATGTTCCCATCAGTGGAGTATTTTTCTTTTCCTTTTTTTTTTTTTTTTTTAATTATTGGGGATTCATTGAGGCTACAAAGAACCAGGTCACATTGATTGCATTTGTCAGATAAAGTCCCTCTTATAATTGTGCCCCACCCTCAAAAGGTGTGTCACATACTACCATGACCCCCCCCCCACCATCTCCCTCCCTTCCTCTTTCTGCTCTCCCCTTTTGCCACACCACACCATATACTAGGTCATTAATTGTCCTCATATGAGAATTGAGAACATAGGATTCTTGCTTCTCCATTCTTGTGATGCTTTACTAAGAATAATGTGTTCAAACTCCATCCAGGTTAAAAGATCCAGATGTAAAGTCTCCATTTTTTTTTTAATGGCTTAATAGTATGCCATGGTATACATGTACCACAGCTTGTTAATCCATTCCTGGGTTGACGGGCATCTAAGCTGTTTCCACATTGTGGTGGTCGTAAATTGAGCTGCGATAAACAGTCTAGTGCAAGTGTCCTTATGGTATACGGATATTTTTTCTTCTGGGTAGATGCCCAGTAATTGGATTGCAGGATCAAATGGGAGGTCTAGTTTGAGTTCTTTGAGGGTTCTCCATACTTCCTTCCAAAAAAGTTGTATTAGTTTGCAGTCCCACCAGCAGTGTAAAAGCGTTCCCTTCTCTAGTGGAGTATTTGTCATTATTAAAAATTTATGAACTATGACTCCAAATTTCTCTGAACAACTTTTGAAGTTTTTCATATGTGTCCTGTAGTCTGTCTTGGGGTAACAGTTGCATGAATTGTGTATTCTGTGTAGATACACAGAGAGGTAAGCTCAGACTTAGACACATTCCATGATGGGAACTGATGCAGGTTGGGAGTGGGTGGAGGAGCCCAGCAGGTTGGGTGCCTTTAGACAGTCATTCACGACACAGTCCCCACTTAATCTTAGCTACCCCATGTGTGTTGCCTCACAAGTATCAAATAAAATGGGTATATAGATATGCTTTATGAATAGTGAAAACATATAAATGTCAATGCTTATTATTTTTGACATATTCCTATTATAGGTATAGCTTCATATTTTTTTCTTTAACAGAGTAAAGAATATCTTTTTTTATTTTAAAATTATGAGTTTTATGACCAAAAAATTTGGCAAATTAAATTATTTTATTCTTGAATTATTACCCCAAATTACCTATTTTTCCATTACCCCATCTAATGAAATGTTGTGAAAGGGAAATGGGCAGGGACCGCCTAGTCATTTGGTCCTTCAGGCCCCTCTGCCTTTGGTGTCCCCCTTTTCTATCCTCTTTTCATATATTTCCTTATCCTTATTTCCTTTCAGGATCCATTCCTGGCTCCCTGCTATCTTACAGACATAAAGAGTAGGTTTGTAAAAACAAAAGTTGAAAAGTCAAATACAGTACAACCTCCGTAAGTTGACCACCCAAGGGACTGTAACAAACTGGTCAACATACAGAGGTGGTCAACATAAGGAATTGGGCCTACTGTACTGATAGTACACGTGGTGCATGTCCAGTCTATGAAAATTAGGTCAACTGGCCGGGCACCGTGGCTCATGCCTGTAATGCTAGCACTCTGGGAGACTGAGGCTGGTGGATTGTCAGAGCTCACCGGTTGGAGACCAGCCTGAGCAAGAGCGAGAACCCATCTCTAAAAATAGCCAGGTGTTGTGGTGGGAGCCTGAAGTCCCAGCTACATGGGAGGCTGAGGCAAAAGAGTTGCTTGAACCCAAGAGTTTGCCGTTGTTGTGAGCTATAATGCCATGGCACTCTACCAAGGGCAACAAAGTGAGACTGTGTCTAAAAAAAAAAAAAAAAAAAAAAAAAATTAGGTCAACTTAAAAAAAAAATTGGTGGTCAATTTAGGGAGGTGGTCATCCATGGGGGTTCTACTGTAATTAAAAGGGGGAAGTGAAATGAAAAATGCTCTAATTTTCCTCACCTTTCTTAACCCTAGATGTTCCCATTCTAATTTTGTACAGTAGTGGAAGTTTTAGCTGCTTCTCCAGAGCACTTGACTTCTTTGCTCATCATTCCTTTCTTCATCATCACACCTGAGTGTTCTTGTTAGGTTCAACCTATCCATTAGGCAGAGTGGGTACAGTACTGAGGGACTGTGATACTTGCAGGGCTGCATGAAAATGTGTTCATTTCTTTTTAAATTGTAAGAAAAATAAAATTTTAGGGTGCAAGAAAATGTTTTAACTTTTAATTCAGCCTGGATTATATCTGTCTTTAGATCAATACTACCACAAAATATAATTTTCAATATTTTCATGGAGGAAGAGGCCCATGAAAGCAGCACCATCTGGAGCTCACAAGTCATGATGCAGCCCTGGTTGTGACTGATCCTGACCTTCATGTGACTCTGCTATGTCTGTCCCCGTCAGTGTTCCCCAAAATCTGTGATCCTCAAAAATAGCAATTATCATTCAATACATATTTTTGAGCACAAAATAAGCTAAGTTTGGGGGACCAAAGAAGAAAAAACATCCTATCTCCCCCCTAGAGGGTGCACAGAAGAGTGATAAAAACAGTACAGGATATAGAAAAATAGGACCATTTCTGAGCAGGACAATGGATACAATGGAGGTTGACACTATAAAAGTGACTTGGTTCTAGTTGACACAGCAGTATAATCTCCAACAATACTTGGTAGCCCAAGACAAGTACCAGAGGAAAAGAATGATTGTGTATATTTATGTTTGAAAAGGGAGTCAAGATTTATTGCAAAGATAAGGAGGTTTTGTTGGATGCCTGTTACATGATCAACCAAGGTGGTCATGCTGAAAAGGGAAGAAAGTGGGCAAGAATAGTCAAATTTGGAGAGCAGGACATTGAAACAGAAGGGTTGGAGGTCATAATATGGTTGAAAATATGTTGATGAGAGAACTTAGCTAAAAATTTGGCAACAGGCTTGGCGTCTGTAGCACAGTGGTTACAGCACCAGCCACATACACCAAGAGTGGCAGGTTTGAACCCAACCTAGGCTGGCTAAACAACGATGACAGCTGCAACGAAAAATAGCTGGGCACTGTGGTGGGCGCCTATAGTCCCAGCTACTGGGGAGACTGAGGCAAGAGAATTTGTAAGCCCAAGAGTTCGAGGTTGCTGTGAGCTGTAATGCCACACTCTACAGAGGGCAACATAATAAGACTCTGTCTCAAAAAATATATTTTAAAAAAATTTGGTAACAAAGAAGAAACCCAAGGATAAATTAAAAATCTCCAGGAAATCTTAAATGATAACTTCATTTCAAAGAGAAAAACAGACCCCTGAAAAGAACAAGGAACACGAAAGGATAATGTAGTTTGGTTCAATTGGCAGATACTTGTAGAGGATGTTGGCATATAAGGCTCTCAATATTCTCATCACAGGACTCACCACAGTATATTGTATTTGCTCCCTTACCTACCTGACTCTCACACTATTCAGTAACCTTTTGCATGACATAGATCATGCTGATGGGAGTTTTATGCATCCCCTGATGTCTGATACTCACTGGCGCTCAGTTAATGAAAAAGGAATAAAAGATAAAATGGTAAAGAGCTCTTATACGTCTATATATTAATGTCCAGTTAAGTTCATTCCTACTGCACTGGAGCTGCCATTCTGCTTTGGCACATTGTGCATTCAAGGAAAAAGGATTTAATTTACCTCAAGTTCTCAAGTTAATATATGAGGTCTGACAACTAAATTCATGAACTTATCCTAGAAAAAGTGGTACATACCTCATTGCTGAATATCACTATGTTCACCTTCAAAGTACTCCCCTTCAGAAACTATGCACCAATGCTAGTGCCTAGTCCACCCTTCAAAGCAATTTTGGAACTCTTTTTCTGAAATGGCCATTGAACTGTCGTCACATTACCCTTATCTTTGCATAAAGAAAAAAGTCATTGGGGGTCAGATCAGGTGAGTAGGGAGGGTGTTTCAATACAGTAATTTGTTTACTGCTAAAAACTCCCTCACAGACAGCTGGCACATTATTATTACGAAAGAGCCATGAGTTGTTGGCCAAGGTTGTCAATTAAGGTTTTTGTAACTGTTTATTGATATTTACTTGGTATGCTACGCTTCTCACAATCAACTGACAATTTTGACACACAATTTAATGAACTTTTGTAATGTTTTAGTCAGTCCTGCTTGTTACTGGCCACCCTGACCTCTCTTCATCAGTGATGGTTTCTCTCCCTTCAGAAAAACATTTAATCCCCTGGTACACTGAGTGCCCATTTTCTTCATAGCATCATCCCCATAAACTTAGACTAATATGTCCCTGATTCCACTACAACTCTTGCCAAGTTTAACAAGAAATTTATGAATGTTGGTTATTCCTTTAATTCAAGTTCAGACATTCTCACAACAGCACCCAAAAACACTCACAACAATAATAAATGCCACTAAGGAAGATATCTCCACATGTTGACACAAACACAACTGTAAGATACTGATATGGCAAGGTTATAAAACCTTACAGAACTGTTTGTACAGTGCTGCCAACGTAAGTGCATGGTGGCAAGTTTGTGAACTCAAATGTCTGCTGACTCAACACTGTAGAAGTTTAGTAAACTCCTTCAAGAAAAAAACAGAAGTAGGGAATGACAGAAATCCAAAAACTAGTAAAACTTTGTTTCTTATTGCAAAAGAAGTTAGATATTCTCCTCTAAAGATTACTACTGTTAAACAGAGACCTTAGAAGCATGGTTTATTATATGTTTTGTAGTGTTATTGCCATATTTTTGTACTCTTTTTTAAATCTTATGATTGTTAGAAGAAATTATTTTAAAATAATAAAATCCTATGTATTTTCCTTGGTTTTTTAAAAAAAGGGAGACATCCCTGTTTGGAAAGTGTCCTATTTGAGCCAATCCTGAGAGGAAAGGGAATATAAGAGGCTTGTTGTTAACTGATGAAAGAAGTAAGAGATAAAACTTAGGAAGTACAGGGAAGTAAACTGAATCTCTGGGGAAGAAAAATAAATACTATGATAACTCATTCATTCTTTCTTTTGTTCGATCACAATATTTATTGTAAGCCTATGATGTTCTAGCCACTGAGCTAGACACTCAGGGGATAGCAGAAATTACACATGGGACTTTCGGCCCTCATGGAGCAAACATTGGCATGGGGAAGACAGAATGTTCAGATTCTAACTGAACAACTACCAGCCCTAAGGGAAGAGGCTCAAGCAGATGCTGGGAAGTTTGTCCAGCCATTGTGCAAAAAATGGAGCCCACAGTATTTATTTGAAAGTCAGTTTCTTCTGTCACTTTGTTTAATGAGGTTCTTTCTCCCTCTGTTTTATGCCTTCCTGCTTGTCACCCTCACCCATCAGCTGACCACATTGCCTCCTATGGCATAAATGTCTACCAGTCTTATGGTCCTTCTGGCCAGTACACCCATGAATTTGACGGAGATGAGGAGTTCTACGTGGACCTGGACAGGAAAGAGACTGTATGGCAGCTGCCTCTGTTTAGCAAATTTCGACGTTTTGACCCACAAGGTGCACTGAGTAACATAGCTATAGGAAAACACAACTTGGACATAATGACTAAACGCTCCAACTCTACTGCTGCTACCAACGGTATGTGTCCATGATTCTGCCTCTCCTTAGTTCCGAATCTATCCCTTCAGAACTAGGTTTTACTCCCTTCTTCCCAAAAAAAGTCCCCAAATCCAAAACCTCATTTGCTTCCATCTCAAAAATCACAAATTTCCATGTGATTTTTAGAAAAAGTAAAAGGGCTTCCCATTATGTACTCATTAAGTCCTTCTAGGGGAGGTCTCATCACCCTCCTACTTTATTAAGCTTGTTCACAGAGAGAAGGGCCCAGGAATAAAGCAGAGGCGATGTATAGTGGCTCCCAAGCAGAAAGTAAATAAGGCCTCTCTAGATATCAGGTGGGGAAATTCTGGTGGGAGGGCTCCTTCAGGAAGTAATGCGGGACTTCGGGGCAGAGCTGTTGGCAATTCACATCAGTGCTGTTTCCTCACCATAGAGGTTCCCGAGATGACTGTGTTCCCCAAGTCTCCTGTGATGCTGGGACAGCCCAACACCCTCATCTGTCTTGTGGACAACATCTTTCCTCCAGTGATCAACATCACATGGTTGAGCAATGGGCACTCAGTCACAGAAGGTGTTTCTGAGACCAGTTTCCTCTCCAAGAGCGATCATTCATTTCTTAAGATGAGTTACCTCACCTTCCTCCCTTCTGATGATGTGATTTATGACTGCAAAGTGGAGCACTGGGGCCTGGATAAGCCGCTTCTGAAACACTGGGGTATGTATGAGATCCACCACTTTTGGTGCCTTCTTGTCCGTCAAGTCTAGAACATCTGCTATGTTGCAAAACCTGTTTTCTATACTTCAAGGATTTCTAATGATAGACTTCACTCTCCTCCCTAATCCTGGTACGCCAAGTCTTTGCAGGCCCCCGATTGGCCCATCCCACATTCATGTACGTGAACTAACTCTACTATATATTCTGACCTCTGCAACTTTACTTTCACAGAACCTCAGATTCCAGCCCCTATGTCAGAGCTGACAGAGACTGTGGTCTGTGGCCTTGGGTTATCCATTGGCCTCATAGGCATCGTGGTTGGCACCATCTTCATCATCCAAGGCCTGCGCTCAGGTGGTGCCTCCAGACACCAAGGGCCATTGTGAGCCACACCCAACAAGGGAAGGTAAAGGTTTAGATTTGTTAGAGCTGAAGTCATAGTATGGGGGAAAGAAAGTGGGAGGGGGTTGTGGACACAAACGTGGTTGAAAGTTGTAGGAGAATTGGGATATGGCATTATGGTAACATAGAAGTCCCTTAGACTCACTGATCTCATGTCTGTCCTGTTGCAGGTGCATTGTCCATCTATGGAAGCAGAAGAATAGACTTGCTAGATGACCCAATTTATTTTCTGGCCTAATTTACCATATTCTTTTTCTCCTTCAAATGTCTCTCACTTCTTCTCTAGGACTTAAGGTGCTGTATTCCGTCAGAGCTGACCTATGCCTTTCAATTCTTCCCTAACCTCCTGAATTTCTTTTCCCAAATATTGTGTGCTATGAGATGCCAGAGGTAATTCACCCAACTTCCTAATTTCTCTGTGACCTTGAGCTAAATATTCTCCACAAAAGCAATAAATCCCCTTTTATGAGGTCTCTGTTGAATTTTTTTCTTGTCTTTTGCCTCAAGGCTAACTGGGACCATGAATAAGAATGGAAAACTCTGTGTTTCAAGTCCATATAAGCCAGTGGTTCTCAACCTTCCTAATGCCACGACCCTTTTATACAGTTCCTCATGTTGTGGTGACCCTCAAACATAAAATTATTTTCATTGCTACTTCATAATTGTAATTTTGCTACTGTTATGAATCGTAATGTAAATATCTGATATGCAGGATGTATTTAGGTGACCCCTGTGAAAAGGTCATTCAACCCCCAAAGGAGTTGCGACCCACAAGTTGAGAACTGCTGATCTAAGCTCATTTCCCAGATCATGTTTCATGCTCAGTAACACGAGAGTAATCAAATAAAGTTTAGCTTGATAATATTTTGATATCTTAGCTGAGGTTAATATTTCTCTTTTTTTTTTTTCCAACCTTTTGTCACTGCCACCTCCTACCCCCAGTTCAGGCAATATATACTCCTGCCCTTGGCATAGATTTTTATAACAGAAATGAAAAAATAAATAAATAAATAAATAAGGGTTTTCCCATTTTAACATAGCTTTTAAAAGTATGACAAAGGAATAAATTAAGAGAAAGGAACTTTGAACTCGAAAGTACCTAAAATAAAATTTTGATGCCAAAAGTCAAAATGTAAAGTCACTTTAAAATTGTGAAGAATGAATGGTGAAATAGAAACTTTCCTCTCCTTACCTTCACCTTGAGGAGATAAAAACTCTCTAGATAGGAAGAGAAAGGGAAGTCAGAAGAACATTAGTAAAAGAAAATAATGCAAGTGGCTTGGTGCCCACAGGTCAGTGAGTAGGCCGCCAGCCATATACACTGAAGCTGATGGGTTCAAGCCCAGCCTGGGCCTGCTAAACAACAACAACTGCAACCAAAAACTAGCCAGGCGTTGTGGCGGGTGCCTGTAGTCCCAGCTACTTGGGAGGCTGTGGCAAGAGGATTGCTTAAGCCCAAGCCCAAGAGTTTGAGGTTGCTGTGAGCTGTGATGCCATGGCATTCTATCAAAGCTGACATAGTGAGACTGTCTCAAAAAAAAAAGAGAGAGAGAGAGAGAAAATAATGTAAGTATCTGAAAAAAAAAAAAACAAAAACAAAAACTTATTCTTTACTTAAGGTTTATAACAATGGGAAAAGGGGTGGGAGTAGAAGAAACAAACATATTTAGAAGATGAAGCAGAAGTGTAATCTCCTAAATGAAGCCCTGCTAGATAACCATGTAAATTTCCCTGTGCCATTGTGGCATGTTGGAGACAGTAGAGTGAATATGGCTGCAGGTCTTTCTAGGAAGATAATCCTAAATCAGGTTTACTGAGTCTTTATGCATCCCTGTGTGCCCAGAAGCAACAAAACACCCCAGTCTCTCCAGCCCTCTGTGGCTCACCCCTCTTGGCCAAGGAAAGCAAGAGCCTATTAGAGAGAAGTCCTAGAAGGGACAGCACAGCTGAGATCTTGTCCCTAGAAGGGAAGCACAACAGCACCTGTAGGGACTGTGTCCTCCAATAGATCCACTGTCTCATAGTAGAATCCCTTGCAAAGGAAATGGATCAACAGGGATTTCATGTTTTTGAACAGCTATAAAATCTATGAGGATATTTCTGTCCATGCCATCTGTACATCTATATCAATAAGCTTAAAATGAAATTGGGGGATAAAGACCAAACATTAACACAATAATTGGTACAGCATAGTTTGGTGCAAAGAAGTCTAAATCTAAATCCAAGATTCGGCACTTTTTGGCTTGTATTTAAAACTTTATAACACAGGGTCAAGTTTTTAACATTTCTGACTCTGGTTTTTCTCATCTACAATATGGAAGCGATAATTCTTTCCTTGCAGAGTTATTGACAGAATTTGAATGATCTTGATACACAGGCAGTGTCTTATACATAGTGTGCAAAGACCTAAGAAAATATTGCAGTTATTTGCATAATTAACTTATTTAAAAGAAGGGATCATATTATGTGAAAAGTACTTTTGTTTTTCTCAGACTTTTAGTGATATGGGAGATTCAAATGTGGAATTATGGGTGGATAATTGGAGGATTTTTTTTCTCTAGAGTAACAGAGGCTGAGATTGAGTTAGACTGAAGGAATAGAGAGGGGATAGTGGTCATTGACACATCATTTGATGAAGGAGTTGCTAAGAGAACTTTTAGTACAAGAATGATATTTGAAAGTGATATCTGACTTTGGATTTTAACTATCTGACAATGGATATATTCCCTCCTTATGACCCATACAATTTTAGTCAAGGTATATTACATGCAACAGATATGTATGTTTACTTCGGGGAAAGAGGTAGGGTAGATTCAAGGAGAAGAAGAAACCCATGAGGTAGAAGACAGAGAATAATTTAAAATGCAGACTAAGAATTAGTAAATGCAGGAAACCTGAACAAGTGGTGATCATGAAAATGTACATAGAGAATTTTTAGGGCAGTGAAACTACTCTATTTGATACTACAATGGTGAATAAATGTCATTCTGCATTTTCCCAAATCCATAGAATGTACAACATTAAGAGTGGGCCCTAATGTAAACTGTTGACTCTGGGCAATTATGATATGCCAAGGTAGGATCATCAATTGCAGCAAATGTACTACTTTGGTGGGTATGTTGATCATATCTGGAGGCAGAGAGTATATGAGAAATCTCTGTACTTTCTAATCAATTTTTCTATGAACCTAAACTGCTTTAAAATAATGTCTATTTTTTAGAAAGCAATGGCAAACTAATACATAGCTACACAAGAGAAAAACTCGATTTAATTCAACTAGGGGAGGGGGGAAGGAAGAAGAGGGGAGAAGAGAGTATGGTGGGGGGAACAGGGGGAATTGGTATGCTCCCACCTAATGGGCACAGTGTAACATTATGACACCAGAATTTCACTCTTCAGTAGGTCCTTGGTCTCAGGGATTTGAAGAATGAACCCATGGACCACAGGTCAGTGGTAAGATAGGATTTTTATCAGACAGACAGGAAAACAGAAGTAAAAAGTACCAGAGCTCTGGAAGGGGGAAAGAACTAAACGGGGGAGTCTCCACGTGGACTCTTTATCTAAGGTATTAGGTCTTGAGAATTATACTTGGCCAGGTGGAAAAACATCTTTTCAAAGTTAATGAGTGCATTAACAAATGAATGAATGTAGTTCCTCCTCTAGGGCAAGTTTATCTGGTCCTTTACAGTTTTTGTCTCTGAGAAGAGATTAGGGTATGTGCTCCCTACTCAAGGTGGAATCATCCAAAAAATCATCTCAGGCTGCTTTGTTCATGATCTTGCTAGAGCCCAGAAGGTGTGTCCTGAAAAAGGCAGTCTGTTTGTGCCTGGAAATGGGGGGCCGATTCCTGAGCTCACCTAGGCCTCGAGAATGGGGGGGCTCCCTGTCTAACCCTGAGTGGTGGAATCCTGTATCAATTATATGGCACACCTCATAGATGCCAGGCACAACTACAAGGACCTTACCTAACAAACACAAACATTGTAACCTAATCATTTGTACCCTCATATTAATCTGAAATAAAATAAACAAATAAAAAGAAATGAGGCTCCGTGCCCATAGCTCAATGGTTAGGGCGCCAGCCACATACACCAAGGCTGGCAAGTGAAACCCTGCTGGGTCCAGCTAACCAACAATGACAGCTGCAGCAAAAATATAGCTGGGCATTGTGGTGGGCGTCTGTAGTTCCAGCTACTTGAGAGGCTGAGGCAAGAGAATTGCTTATGCCCAAGACTTTGAGGTTGCTATGAGCTGTGATGCCATAGTACTCTACCATGGGTGATACAGTGAGACTGTCTCAAAAAATAAAGAAAGAAATGGGTCAGCCATTATGATCCCAAACATACAAAATAAAATTTTTATTTTATTTATTTATTTTTTGAGACAGAGTCTCATTATGTCACCCTCAGTAGAGTGCCATAGCATTACAGCTCACAGCAAACTCAGATTCTTGGGTTTAAGCCATCCTCTTGCCTCAGCCTCCCAAGAAGCTGGGACTACAGGCACCTGCCAAAATGCCCGGCTATTTTTTGTTTGTAGTTGTCATTGTTGTTCGGCAGGCCTGGGCCAGGTTCGAACCCAACAGCCCTGGTGCGTGTGGCCAGCACCCTACCTGCTGAGCTACAGGCATCAAGCCAAAAATAAAAATTTTAGTATTAAAATGAGCTAGTAAGATTTCAAATAAATTTCATATAAATTTCAATGATTCATGAGGCAAGAACCCAGTATTTTGAGGTGTGTGCATTTGCTTGTATCTGTGTTTATAATATAACCATTATATTGAATGGCATTGCAACCAGAGTCATATAAAAATATACAAATGCTGTCCTCCTTCTCCATGAAGTACTAAGGAAAGCAAATTTAATGGTAGCTGTATTTTATTAAAAGGATGCATTCATAAAGTCTTTATATAATGTTAAAATAGAATTAAAATTAATTCTACAAATTAAGAGCAAACATTTTTTCAAAGCTAAAAATTGAAAGTGGAATCACCATGACATCATAAACAAAGTTATAAATCAATCTGCATGATTTTAAATTGTGTAATTCTTAAAAATTATCTATTTGAATTATTTTAGATTATGTACATAAAGTATGACTTTATTCATATTTAATATCAAACTATTTAAAATTTACATGATTAAAAATCACATAAATTATTTCAGGTTTATACTTCCCAATACCCACTAGGTACTTGAAGAGTTAAATATTTTATTACAAATAAAGCACATGAATAAAACCTATTCAGCCCATTTGGAGAGGCCAAAACCAGCAAGCACTCCACAAGGAGAAACAAAGTTGCCGTCCCCTGCAAGGTTCCTCAATGTCTTTTATTGAAATCTCGGGCATGAGAAAATACAGCACAGTAGAAAGCTTCAAGGAGAAGCTAAAGGTGACAAAACAAGTAGTTTATTTTTAGCTGCACAATTGAACTCTTAACACATCTTGTTACTGTACTTCTGTCTTTCCTTAATCTTATTACTGTTTATATATGACTTAAGGCTGGGACAGTATGCTGTGTCTAGCAAGTATTGTTTTTAGTACTCATGGCCAGCAGTAATTCTTGGCTTTTTCCCAGATTACTCTGTCCTGAGTACCTACCATTTTAAACCCAATGCTCTATCCTACACAGTCTGGCACATAATACACAGTTAATAGGTGTTGCATGTTGGTATTATTGTTATTTTCTGGAGCCTAAGTCACAAATTCCATGGTAAATGACGCCACGAGGATGCAACCCACAAAATCCAGAATATAGGAAGATAAACAACTTCATTTCTTCAGCAATCTGCAAGGAAAAATAGAGGAAAGAGAAACTATACAGTAAAAAACAAAAGACTGAAGAAATATATCACCCAAATGCTGGGCTTTGTTTGGATTCATAGGCAAAGAAAACAATTGTTAAAATCTTAGGAGGCTATCAGAAAAATATTTTATTATAAATACTGACTGTATTAAGGAATTATTTATCTAATTTTGATTGTGGTAGTGGCATTGCTGTTATATTTCTAAAAAGGCATTATACTTTAGATTTTCATAATAAAATCTTTATGAGTGAAATATGATATCTGAGGGTAACTTCAAAATAATCCAGTGTGTGTATAAGATTAAGTGGGTAGGTTTATATAACTGCCCATGAATTGATAATTGTCAAAAATGAGCTGTTGCCACATGGTACTCTTCTCTCTACTATTGTATATAGCTAAAATTTTCTATAATGAAATTTTTTTTAAAATGTATTCCAAGAAAGCCCAAAAAACATAGGCAGAAAAGCATTCTGTTTGAAATTTATGTTAAGTTTTTCTCATTTTTATCATCCGTAGGAAAACTTGAATACCCAAATCCTGCCCATGGCTGTAGGATCCTCTCAGAAATGTAGCTCTAAAGAATGTATATACAAAAAATGAATATTACCAAAGAAAAGCAAAATAATGCTTGCTATTATTGCTGATGGGACTAAACTAACTTTGTTAATATGTGCATTAATTCATCAAAAATGCAAAAATAATTATTGTGTTGCAGGAAGACGAGGCCCAATGGAAAGAAAGAGCACCCAAGCACCACGTTTATAAGAGGAAGGGCTTTATTCACCACCTGGGAGCTTATAGCATAGAAAAATTCTAAATGGCCTCGCTCTCCAACTGGCTTGGTCTTTCCCTTTTTATCAAGAGTCAAAAAGTTCCACCCCACAGGTACCCTTCTCATTGGCTAGTTCAAATCAAGCAGGAGATGCTATTTCAGCCCCTACAGAACTACAGGATTTCACAGAACTTGGAAATTTCCAAGTTCCAGGAAGTTAAGTTTACAAATTGCAAAGAGCTGAGTGACTATGGAGAGGACCCTGCAGGTGTATCCTAGTGGTCTCCTTGAGAAGACCTATTCTCCTAAACCTCACCCTTCTCAGGTATCCTCTCTCATTCCCCCCTTTTGAGATTCCAATATATTTTAATTTGGGGTCTCAATATCAACTTGTTTTTGCAGGTGCTGATATTAATTACTTTTTAGCACTGAGGTTTTAGGGACTGTGACTCTTCTTGGGTTCTCTACTCAGGCCTTAACAGTACCGTGGTGGTGGGCTAATATACCTGAGAGTTTTTACTTTTCCCTGTGACATTTTCCCCCGCTTTTCCCAAAGTCCAAAGTCCAATCAAGGTAAGTCCCTTGAGGAGTTTCCTCAGGCTTCAGCCATGCATTGACCAGCCAGCTCCCAGTATGTGGCTGGAGCAGAGCATGTTGACCGTCTTAAAATTTACCTTTATTTCCCAAGGGGCAGTGAAGCTCTATTCAGCCAGCTGTGATGACTCCAGGTGAGGATTCCTTCCACCTTGTGGGTGTGGTCAGGATGATGGTGGAAAGTTCTTTCTACCTTGGTTTCAGGGGGACCAATTTTTGATTCTAGACCTAGACTTGGTCCCCGGAATCCTCCAGAGAGAAAAGATGTACAGACAAAAGACTAAACAGAACACGGTTAATTGCCCTAGTGGATATTTTCCTTGCTACTCTTTCTAGGGTTTTTGTCTGTTCAGTTCAGTCTTTCCCAGTTCTTTTAGGAGTTACTGCTAAATTGCAGAGAATTGACAGAGGCCTCTTTGAACAATACCAGTGGCAAGGCCTGTATCCAATTAAGCTTTGCTTCCTGGCAGAGTTTACCAATTTCTCTTCTTATGGTCCTGTTCATGCACTTTACCCTGTCTAAGCTTTGAGGCCTATAAATTATTCAAAGCTTTAGCTTATTATTTGCACTAGTTCTGTTATGAAGGCTAGCCCATTGTCAAATTTAAACCAGAGTGGCAACCTAAACTATGGGACGATTTCTCTGGGCAATACTTCTACTATTGGAGTAGTACAGGAGTCCTTTTTATCCCAGTGGGGATGGCTTTTACCTATTCCAAGTCTGATAGACAATTACCAGCAAGTACTTGTTCCCTCTAAACCTGGGCATTTCAGTAAAGTCTACCTGGAAGTCCTTGAAGGATGTTGCTCCATATGACTGGATTCCTGGGGGTACCGTCAGTCCTTGGCACACATTTAACTGGCTGTAAGTGACACACCATTAACTGATCGTTTTGGCCAGGGCTGCCAGGTGGGAGAAGTAGAGGTACCAGCCCAGCAACTTCATCAAACACTCCTGTCACCATGGTGGCTCCTAGGACCTGGGGGACTGCTACTCGTCCATCTGGCATCTTTATCCACTCTCCCTCCATTTCCTGGCTCCTCTCCACTGCTAACTGTTCCTTCTCTTCCCAGGAAGTAGATAGGTGAGAGTTCCAGAACCCACGAGATGAGGGGAGACACTTGTGACACCTGGTACAGTTTGGATGCAGTCCTTTTTGCCTCAGTACTGACTCTAGTATTGTTCTCTTTGATGGTGGAAGCATCTCCTTGAATTCATGACAGTACGTCACTGCCACCTACTGGGTTTTCTATACTGCCTCTAGCAACTGAAGTATCTCCTACTGATACTTAATGTCCTTCTCTCCAGAACTTAATAGTCCCTTCTCCTTGTACAATGCCCTGCATACTTGGAGAGTCAGAAAAGCATTCACATTTTTCCCTTGACTTACTTCTAAGGCTTGAGTCAAGGCAATTAACTCAGCCTTCTGAGCCAATGTTCCTTGGGGTACAGGCTTAGCCTCTACACTTTCTGTTAAGGTAATCACTGCATACCCAGCCCACTGCTCACCTTGTGCTGTCATGTAACTGCTTTAGTCTACATACAAGTCCCTTTTTGCAATTGTCCAAGGCTGGTCACACAAGTCAGGTCTGCTAGAATACACATTATCTATAACTTCCATACAGTCATGCTCAGTCTCTCTTCTACTGACTAGAAGGAAGATGGCTTGGTTCAGGGTGTTCTTACATTGGAGAGCCAAAAATGTCCCTTAGTGTCCATTAAAGTGACCACAGAGTAGGTACTTTCACTCTGAGATCCTGCCCTAGAGTCAGCTTATCAGTTTTTTGCACAAGGAGAGCCATAGCAGCTAGAGCCTGTAAGCATGGTGGCCATCCTTCTGCCACTCCATCCAACTGCTTAGAGAGGTAAGCTACAGGCCTTGGCCAGGACTCAACCAGCTGGGTTAACACACCTACAGACATCTTTCCTCTCTCTGAGACACACGGGGTGGAGGGCTTGGCCAAGTCTGGCAGCCCCAATGCAGGCGCAGTCATCAACCTCATCTTTAGCTGGGAGAAGGCACATTCCTGTTCTCCCCATTCTAAGGGCTCTTCTTCCTCTCCTTTTTGTCTCATACAAGGGCTTAGCTAAGATGGCAAAGTTGGGGATCCAAAGCCAACAAAAGCCAACCTCGTCTAAGAATTCCCGAATCTGCTTTTGGTTCGTGGGGCTGGGGAGGTGATTAATGACCTGCCTCCATTCCATGCCTAGATACCTCTAACCCTGTTGGATAGCAAATCCTAGATAACATACTTGCTACTGGCAAATCTGGGCCTTTCATTTGGACACTTTATAGCCACATACATCTAGATGTCATGAAAGACAGTGGGGCTCAGCCCTCCTGGGTAGGGTCCCGAAAAGGAAATCACCAACATGTTAGAGCAGCAACATGTCTCTCAGCCAGGAATTTCTGGAGGTCAGGAGCCTGTGCTTTTCCAAAAATCATGGGTGTTTTTAACCCCTGTGGCAATCTGGTCCATGTGTACTGGATCGCAGTTTCTGTGTCTGGTCTCTCCCACTGGAACGCAAACAGCTTCTGGCTTCCCAGAGCCAGCCCTATTTATACTGAAAAAGGCATCTTTTAAATCCAGGCAAGTGGGCCACTTGGCTTCTGCTGGCAGCAGACTCAGCAAAGTATACAGAATAGGCACAGTAGGATGCAATATTACAGTTACACCATTTACTGGGAAATTCTCATTTTAGGTTTTAATTTTTCCTGAGGTATCTTTATAGACACAGTAGATAACATTTAATACTGCACAAATTTTTCCAGTGTAGCCAACAGGTGATCTTTGTTGAGTCTTAAGACTTCAGAGTAAATATAACTACCGTATATAATTCTATGCTCTTTGGCCAGTCTCTTGGTTCCATTTAACAGATTAACTTAGAAAAACAGTTATGCCTCATTTTATGAGTTGACAGTACAGACAAGGCTGGGATTTAATACAAGTGGGCCACAGCCTCTTTTTTCTTAGAATAATTCTTCTCTCTCTAATTTCTCTCTTTACTAAAGACAAAGTATAGCAGAACTAACTCAGTTGCCAAAATAAACTTTACCTTCAGTATACTGGGTCTGATATTTGCATAAAGTGCAGTAAGAATAATTACTGGCCATCTAGGTTCTTCTTTCCTTTAAAATTGGCTTTGCTGGAACCTTTTATAAGGAATCTCAGGCCGGACTTTCTTAGAAGCCTTTATGAGCTCAGGTTTCATCTGTGCCATTAGATACCTGTATGCATTGGGTAAACTCCTCTTCTCTTGAGGTCCCCAAGCACATTTCAATTCCCGGGCCTCTCAGCAAGTTACCTTTGTTACTTACCACAGATCAGGAAACGTTACTGATGGGTATCTGGCCAGTTTTCCAAAGGGCTTTTTTCATTGGCCTTATAAAGTGAACCTGAATTCCTTAACACAGTCTGGACATGTCTGGATATGCTATACTAGCCAAAGCCTTGGTAAAATAACCAGTGCCTTCATCATGTCCTATAGAACAAAACAGATTCTTATTGAACTTATACAAATTACTGTATTGTCAGAAATTAAGAATACTTACAAATGGCTTTCAAATTCCGGAGAAATCAAGGAGGGAGAAAAAAATACATGTTACAAATTCTGCTGATAAGTACATACATTGCTTGAAAAGCTACAAATAGCTCAAAAGACAGAAAATGGTTTTCTTGACTTCTGGAAAACAGAACACAGACAGAATCAACAATATTTTGAACAAAAAGTCATAACAAACTAGCCCAGTTCCAAGTAACTGATTTCTGTTCTGTTTCAAGTTAGGTTAGCAATACTCTTAGACATGTTAACTTTCCAATGAAAGTTCTAAAAATCTGCTTTTAGTCCAAATGTACTCAATTTCCAAAAACATCAGGAATTTGAATTCCAGAGAATTCATTAGTCTGTCTTAGTATTTCTTTTTCTTTTTAAGATAAATTTTGGATTCAACCAGTTACATAAAAAACACTTTCTTTTTTAGATGAATTAAAATTATTACCAATAATATATTAGGATAGACCAATGTCTTATACATTAGGACAGACCAATGCTTTATAGGTGAGGACAGACCAATGTTTTATAATATTGGAACATATATATATAACCATAACCCCTACAAAATTAATCACCATTTCATATATGACAATGTTTCCTATACATTTTTAATAAATCAAGTAAGTTTAATTTGTTTTCATATGACCTTTAGTGGTCTTAATATTTCAAGAAGACCAAATTTAGGATTGTGTTGGTTTTTTTTTTTTTTTTTTTGGGGGGGGGGGTTGTTGTAGTTGTTGTTGTTGGCCCAGGCAGCATTTGAACCCACCAGTCTCAATGCATGTGGCCAGCCAATGCTGCAAGTACTGCACTACAGACACCAAACCCCAAATTTAGAGTTTTTATTTTGCAAGGTTTGTCAAATATCAAAGGCCTAAAACATTGGTTCAAATAAGATTACAAGCCAAAAGATTTTAAAGGAAATACATAGTCAACTGGATCGCATGTAAATTCTTTCACAAATTCTTTTATGAGCTTCATTTAACCTGCACAGACAATCTACAAACATTCTAAACTTTCTTTAACTTTTGCTCTGCCTTTCACTTTCTTACACAACCATTCTGTTTCAGTACAAAATTTGTCACACAAGATTCTTTCTTTACACAATGCCATTCTCTTTTCTGTCTAATTTCTCTTACTCTCAAAAACTCACTTCCCACAAAACAGTTTACTATGAAGTCACCCATTCACTTGGCCAAACTGATAAAAGGTTTCAAAAGCATGAATCTTATCCTTTGACAAATATTCAGTTTCCCCAACCATTTAAACAACCAAATTATTACATTTTACAAATGAGAGACATTTTATGAGATATAACATTGATACAGGATTTTCCCACTCAGGGCTGGACAGGGAACCCCCACTTTTCAGGCTCAGGTGAGCTCAGACATCAGACTCCCATCTCCAGGCACAAATATGTTGCAGGCCATGCCCTCTGAGCCCTAGCAAGGTCATGAATAAAGCAGTCCCAAACATTTTGGATGGCTCCATCCTGACTAAGGAGCACACACCCTAATCCCCTCCCCAGACAAAAACCACAGCACAGACCTAATAACCTTGTCCAAGGTGAGGGGCTGCATTCATTCATTTGCTAGAACACCCATTCAGTTTGTAAAGGTATTTTTCCATCTACCAAGTCCTGGCCAAAATATCTCTCAGGGCCAATTATTTACCCTTAGACAAAGGACTCATGCAGGAAACCTCCAACCTGAGCCTCCTCCCACCTTTCAGAGGCTGTTGACCTTGGAAACTTGTTGCTAATACAGATACAGCCCTGCCGAGCATGAGATTTACACTCTCTACCCCAGATTTTCAAGGGCCATCCAGAGCTCACTGGACTGCCCGAACCACAACACTTTCCAAGGCACAGCCCCTCTGCCAATTAGCTCTGGCACTCTCCACTCACTCTGCACACACATGCTATTTTTTTATTTGCATTATTTGTTGTTTATTGTTATTTTTATTTATTTTTCCCCAAATATTTTCAATCTGCAGTTGGTTGAATATGAGGATGCAGATATGGAGAGCTGACATATTGCATATTTGAAAACTGCTAAAAGAGATTTTAAATGTTCACATCACAAAAATAAATAACTATGTGAGGTGATGGATATATTAATTCACTTGCCTTAATCATTTCACAATGTATACATGTATCAAAACATCGCACTGTATCTCATAAATGTGATTTTTGTCAATTAAAAATGATTAGTTAATTTTTTTCAAATTTTCAAGTGTAATATTCATAACTTTCTTGCCCAAATAAAGTTCTGTTCTTTATTTAAAAAAAAAATAATTTTGTGAAAAAAGTTATCATCTCTTAACTTCCATTAACTCCATTGACTCACTCTATTAACTTATGATTCTTTTCCTTAACCCATAGTAAAAAGTAAATCTTAGCAGTTTAACTGAATTAAAGGACTTAATTTCATAGTCATTCAAAGGACAGATTATAGAGTTTCTGAGATCTTGTACACCATCGCCTTAGTGATGGGTTTCAGGTTTCTCAGTAGCAGGGGAAGGAAAAGCAGACAGGTCTTACACAACTTATTAAGTCTCAATGCTAGTGTTAGTCACATGATCCCAGTCTAACAGCAGAGGAGGCTGAGATTGAGACAGAGTCTGACTCGTTGCCCTTGGTAGAGTGCTGTGGCATCACAGATCATAGAAACCTCAAACTCTTGGGCTTAGGCCATTCTCTTGCTTGGGGAGCACCACTGACTCCAACAGACACACTGATATTGTTTAAGGTAAGGTGAAATTCTCCCAACTGATAGGTCATCCTCTAGTACTGTAATCCCCAACCCCAGGGCATGAATCAGGGTGTGGGTTGGCACCCCCAATGTGGGACCCAGACAGGACTGTGGCCTGCTAGGAACTCTGAGTAGCAGGTGAGTGAGCAATGTTTCATCTGTATTATAGCTGCTTCCCATCACTCGCATCACTGCCTGAACTCTGACTCCTGTCACATTAGTGGCAGCATTAGATTCTCATAGGAGCATGCAAACCCTACTGTAAACTGTGCCTGGGAGGGACCTAGGTTATAAGTTCCTTATGGGAATCAAATACCTGATGATCTGAGGTGGAGCTAAGGTAGTGATGCCAGCTCTGGGAAGCAGCTACAAGTACAGATTATCATTAGCAGAGAGGTTGCATTATGGTGAGTTATATAATTTTTTTATTATATATTATAATGCAATAATACTAGAAATAAAGTGCAAAATAAATGTAAAGTGATTGAATCATCCCAAAACCATCCTCCCCTTAGGTCCATGGAAAAATTGTGTTCCACAAAATTGGTCCCTGGTGCCTAAAAGGTTGAGTACCACTGCTCCCATATGCCCATACACTTTCCTCCAAGTTGGATGCCTACTAAGATTCAGTTCTTTTTGGTGAGCAAACTTATTTATAAAGGATGTACTTTTTAAATTAAATTATCAATTAAAGATTATACTACCCAATGAAATCTGGGTACAAAAATAGTTATTTCTATGAAACAAACAATGTTAAACTATAAGAATGTCCTAGAGTAGGGCTTATGCTTTAGCTAGACAAATAAGATCTCAATGTCTCCCTAAACTCTTTGAGTCAGGTTCAATCTCTGGCCCTGCCTTTTCCCTTTGCAGTGTCAAAAGCAAAGAGCTACATACAGAGACAGGGCTCCCTGGACAACCAAGCACAAGTCTTTCCTGTTGCCCCAAAAGCACCATGTCCTTTTGATCACTATGGTGAATGACACTACTCACTATAAAAAAGATGACAAAAAAAAAAACAAAATGTATGACTCCACTCAGCATTTTGCTCTGGGAAAATTCATATTATAAGCCTGGGTAACAGAATCTCAAGTGTCAGTGTCTGTTCATAAACGCCACAGTATCCCTGCCTGATGACCAGCATTACAGCCTGGAATATAGAAAATGAAGGTCCTTAGGAAACCCTCCATTCTGACCTCGTTGGAAAGCCAGACCAGGAAGCAATGGCCAAAGGCTCCATAGGTCCAGTGTGTGGGTGAGGGAGAAGAGAGGTGAGGATGGCTGACTTAGTGTCACGGCCTTCCATTGCCTCACAACCATCTTAATGACAAAGCCCAGAGAATGAGATGTACACCACCTTTCAGAGCTGGGCCTATATCAAAGGAGCCACAGTTGAGTAATGACCTCCCTAATGATCAGGAAAAGAATATTATCAGGAATCAACAGGTCATGATGTCCATAGACAAGGGAGCTCCACTCTCTAAGAATTCCAGCTCAGCAATGGCAGCAGGTGACTGTGTGAGAAACCAGGGATGGGATGGGTGTGACTTTGCACCCCCAGTGGGGGACCCTAGAACCAGTGGGAGTTCTGCCATTTGTTTTGAGGAAGCCACAAAAAACAAACTGCCCCTTATACTACTCCACTGTGAGGGGCCTCTAGAAGCTGAGATGCTCCACATGGCTGGTATAGACCTTTCCATGCTGAAAATCCAGAGGGATGGCCACAATGCTGGCTGTTGGCATCCCATGTACAGAATGTTTTTGAGAGATGTGTATGTTACTCAGGTGTGGCCAATCAGAATCCTTCCTAAAATTACTAAAACTCTATCAGGAGAAAATCTTCATACCAAAAAAAAAAATTATTAAAATTCCAATAGACATTCTAGAAACATACAATAGAGACAGACAGACACACACAGGAGACAAGATGTGAAGTGGTAATGAAGAGACACAGAAAATAAAAATGCAAAAAGAGACCCAGAGATAGAAAAAGATACATAGTGACCAAGGTATAGGAAAATAGAAAAATAAATAGGAAGGTATTAATGCAGTGAAAAAGACACAAGGGAAATGGAGACAAAACTGCAGAAAGATACAATAAAGAAATGTACAGGAACAAACAGAAACACACAGAGAGAAAACTGCACAGATAGAGATGTAACAAAAAGAGAAGACAAAGATGAAGATCTTTTTTTTTTTTGAGACAGAGTCTCACTATGTTGCCATCAGTAGAGTGCTATGGCATCGCAGTTCACAGCAACCTCAAACTCTTGGGCTTAAGCGATTCTCCTGCTTCAGCCTCCCAAGTAGTTGGGACTACAGACGCCTGCCACAATACCCAGCTATTTTTTGTTGCAGTTGTCATTGTTGTTTAGCTGGCCTGGGCTAGGTTCGAACCTGCCAGCCTCAGTGTATGTGGCTGATGCTATAACCACTGTACTATGGGTGCTGAGCCAAAGTTGAAGATCTTATTGAATATCTGAATCTAGTCACTTGACCCCAGGCTTTTTTGTAACACAAACAAAATATGGGTTTCTATCATTTGGAACCAAAAATAGTACTTATATTGCTGGTTATGCTTTCTCAAAAATAACAATTAGTCTTGATTAATGTGACTTGCTAGAATATATCTGAAACACAGCGACCAGGGTCACTTTATCTGTCCCCAGACAATTCCACCATGCTTACTTCTGCAATACTTACGAAACTAGAACAGAGGCTGAGATGATTATCAAGGCCATTGCATTGAACATCAATATTAAAGAACCATGAAGAATATGACAACTGACTGTCTACCTCTTCTACGCACCCTTACTCGGCAATCCAAGATGCCTCTAATCTCCTACGCTAGGAACAACCCCTCCTTCTGGCCACAGGTTGGCTAAGTCACCTCAAAATGATGTTCCTTTCATTCTGCAGTGGTTTCCCTGCTTCACCTTAGTTAAGGAAGTTCAGAATGCAGATAACTCAGAATTGTGTTTTATTATGTTAAAAAGCTCTATAGTCAATCAAGTAAATGAATTTTATATGTATCTCCTAAGCAGTCTGTGGGGGAAGAATGGAAACAGAGAAGCCCCCTGGGAACTAGGTAGACACAACTGGCAGTACACGGGCAGAGGCTCTGGATCAGCACAGGAAGCAGGTTCACAGCCAGATCCTCAGGGCAGGGGTCACAGAAGGTGACCTGGTGGCTGTGTGAGAGCCACTGTAGGACTCTGACGTCAAAGAGGGACAGGATGACACAGGCAGCTGGGAATTCTGGGCAGACAGGCAGGCAATACAGAAGAATGATAACCAATCCCAGGAGTCAGTGCAGGAGCCCTGTAGGAGAGAGGGGAGTGATCAGCACAGGGGACCCTAAGGGACACACTCTTCTCCCTCCCCTTGAGCCCCTGCAGCACCAGACAGAGAAATCTGAAGTCCAGGGCATACTGTCATCACTGCCCCCAATTTCTGTGTAAAGATGAAATCAGCTAACAAGGACATGGAATTTCAGGTGACACAGCTATGCAGGAGGTGGGGAAACAGCTGTTATACTTCTAGGGACTATGAAGGGCTCAATCTTTTAGGAAACTCTGTAATAACTCATCTTCTTTCTATTCTTAGAAGCCTCTTTAAGTTATAGGGAGCAGCCACCAATATGCAACACAGCGCAGTTTTGACTCCAAGTTATGATTTGATTCTGGGAAACAACCTCTGGAGCTTTCTACAGAAACAGGGCAGATTTTCCCTTAACTCTTGCTCCCCATAAAAGGGAACAGGTTATGAACATAGTGGCCAGGTACACTCACGTCATGCCCTTCCTTCTCTCTTTTTTTTTTTTTTTTTTTTTTGAGACAGTCTTACTATGTCGCCCTTGGTAGAGTGCCATGGTGTCACGGCTCACAGCAACCTCAAGATCTTGGGCTTAATTAATTCTCTTGTCTCAGCCTCCCAAGTAGCTGGGACTACAGGTGCCTGCCACCATGCCCAGCTATTTTTTGGTTGCAGTTGTCATTGTTGTTTGGCAGGCCCAAGCTGGATTCGAACCCGCCAGCTCTGGTATACATGGCTGGCACCCTAGCCACTGAGCTACAGGCACCGAGCCATGCCTTCCTTCTTAAAACTGTTCCCCTGTCCCTACTGAATCAAAACAGAAATATTACCTGCTGGTGAAGGCCCACGAGGTCCTACAGAAGAAAGTTATAGAGAGAAAGGTCTCATTATACAAATAGCCACACTCTCAATCACCTGAAAGTGAAATGAGATAAGCAACCTAACTGGAGAATTATATTTTCTCCCCACTCATGTTCCATAGGCCTTAACTGCCCTAAACAAAAATTCACCAACATGAATGAAATTGTAACTAGAAAGATGGGAAACTGAGGCTCTGACCCTCTTAATGGAAGAAGCTTTTGCAAAGGACCCAGTGAGACAATGATGAATGGTAATGAACCCCTAGAATAAACTTCACCAGTCACTCTGTGGTGAGGCTACCTTTCAACCAGTAAAATCAGACTCCAAAGCTCCCCCTAGGTTGTTCCATCTCCTGCCACCACCAGTCTAGCTTCCTTCTTTTCAGGGTTGAGAAGAAAGAGCTACAGCTACAGGCAGAGCCTCTCTGAACAGAGGGTCTCAGGCACAGCCCATCTTCCCCATTTCCCTCCTTAGTGCCTCACCTTTCTGACTCCTGTGACGGATGACAAAGCCCAGCCCGAGGAAGATCAGCCCCAGCACCAGGCCCCCGACGCCACTCAGCATCTTGCTCTGGGCAGATTCAGATTGAGCCCCTGGGAGCAGAGCCTGAGTGTCAGTGTTTGTCCCCACACAGCACAGTGTCCCTGGTGAGGACCTGAAGTCCAGTTGGAGGTCCAGAAGGAGGAGGTGCCAAGGGAACCTAGTTCCCCATTCTGACCACCCCTAGGGAAAAGAAGAAACATCTCGGGACACAGTGGGTAGGTGGGGTAGAAGGAAAACACATCCGTGATCCTCAGGAATACATCCAACCTTAGGCCCTTAGGACCCTCTCACAAGTCATAACAGTCAGTCCCTCAGAGCTATCAGGGCTGGGTTCCAGGATCACAGTGTATAGGTATAGTATCTGGAAAGATAATTACATAAGAATTCCTCTGATGCCCTTGCCACAGAGCAAGAGGTGCTCTCTTTTACTTTTCACCATCTTGTGAGATAAGTGTCCTGTGATTACCAGCTCAGTAGTGACATCAGGGATCATATACTATGGGATTATATAGGCCAGAGGGAACTCTATTCATTTTGTGAAGCCCACAGTGAAAGAAAACAAATTTCTCCTTACGCCACTCTACAGTGATAGGGCTCTGGAGGCTGGGGTGCTCCACGTGACAGGTATAGACGTCTCCACGCTGGGGAGTCATTTCCAACATCACCAGGATCTGGAAGGTCCAGTCCCCATTCCTAATAAGTGGGGTAGACACAACACCGGCTGTCTCCTCCTGGTCATTCCGCAACCATCGAACTTTGATCTGGCCTGGATAGAAATCTGTCACCGAGCAGACTAGCAGGTTGTGGTGGTTTAGGGCCTCTGTCCTGGATGGGGATATCGTCACTGTGGGCTCCACTGAGGGGAGTGACAAACAGAAAGACATTAGGAGTGAGATATAAGACCACCCAGCTAGTCTCCCATGGGGAAGAGTCGCTCTTTGGTAGCACAATGGTAAGATAACTAGAGCCCAAGTCCAAATTCTGCCACTTACTAGCACAATGACACATGTTAGTTTACTTTTCAGAGTCTAAAAAGATAATAACCATTCTATGGGAACTACTATGTTTGTAAAATTGAATCACTTTAAAATTATAAATCAACATATTATATAGGCCAGTACTCATAAAATTAAAAATAATAACAAACTTGGACTCCTTTTCCTTCCACACTGATTGAAATTGAAGGTCACTGTCAAGGTCAGCTCAAATGACTCACTCTAGGACAGGGACACTGTTTTCTGTTAGTTCCAGTGCTTCCCACGGTAAAGAAAATATGGCAGCTTTTACTGTCACCTGCTGGTTAGAGGCCATTCTCCCAAGTCGGGACCCAGAGAATAGTAACATGGATTGAGAATTAAGAATTAAGTGTCATTCTGTGGTGAACTCCCCACAAAAATTTATCTTGTTAAATACATGAACTTCATCTCTACATCACATATGCCGTCTATATTTCATTCATTCATTCAGCCAACAAATATAGTAAGTACTAGGGATCCAAAGATAAACAACAGACCACGTCCCTGACTGGACAGAAACTGTAATCTTGAAATAGAAACCAGCAAAAGACAACGTTTTTTCAAAAGTTTATGTACTTGGAAGGGACGGTAGGGAAGACTTGAAAACAAACATGTTTGCCCATGCCTCAAGTACCTTGTCTTCCCAGATTTTCACTCGTGATCAAAGGTGACACACTTTCTCTACCTATCTTATATACCTTACCCTACAGAACCATTTCACTGCACCTCTCTTATTCCCTTGGCGTGAAACGACTGTAAATGCTTAAGGTGTGTTTTATTTATTTGACGGCATACGTTCTTTCACATTCTTTTTTCCACACTAATTTCCTGTCGTCACTCTGGTGAGTTTAACTCCTAGTTGCCCATCTGCTCCGAGGTTGGTCCCGCGGAGGGCGGCCCGCGCTCACCTCGCCGCTGCAAAGTCGTGCGGACCTCTGACTGGTAGTTGTGTCTGCACACCGTGTCCACCTCGGCCCGAGTCTGCTCCAGGATGTCCTTCTGGCTGTTCCAGTACTCGGCGTCCCGCCGCCCCAGCTCCGTCACCGCCCGATACTCCCCCACGTCGCTGTCGAAGCGCACGTACTCCTCCCGGTTGTAGACGTATCTGGTCACAAGCCGCACCCGCTCCGTCCCGTTGGTGAAGTAGCACAAACCCTTAAACTGGCACACGAAGTCCTCTGCGGGGACACCCGCGCGTCAGCCCAGCCAGTCGCGGCCGCCCCGCCCGGCGCTGGGGTCGCGCGAGCCGGAAACCTGGCGGCGGCCGCGGCGACCTGTCGGCCCCCGCCCCGCGGCTCTTCCCCGCCCTCCTCGGGGGCTCCCAGAGTCCGGGGCCGGAGGGGTCAGGAGGCCCAGTCGCTCACCGCTGGACCCCTGCCCGGCCTCTGAGCTGAGAGGGGAGGGCAGGCCGGGAGACGGTGCAGAGATCCCTGCTCTTAGAGGGGTCGGGGCGCCCTCCCGTGAAGCCTCGTTTTCTGGAGAGTTCCTGGGAACCTCAGCCACAGGGATCCGCGTAAGCGCGGAGTTCAAGGGGATGTTAAGCTTGTCCTTTGTCCTGACAGGCATGTTCTCTTGGTCCCTGGGCGAGTACCTAACTTCGAACCAAGTCTCGGTTTAGTCTGGGTTTCTGTCACCTCCGCCTAACTGGAGTGTGAGATTCCTCGCTCTGTGTGGTGAGAAGGGACCTACACCTCCCAGCCCTAGGAAGGAACATCTTATTTATGGAAAGAACACAAGTTTTCACTTAAGTAAATTAGATTCCAGCTAAGCCCTGCCTATTACTGCCTTGGGCAAGTTACTTAACAGGGTATCCGTATCATAGGTATAATTATGTAAAAAGTCATAATACTTACACATAGGAGTCTTGGGAAGACTGAGAAGTTATTTATATAAAGATAGGAATCCTGTGTCTGAAACGAGTGGCTTCTCAATATGTATTATTTCACATCTTTACCTCCTCCTCAGTCCACTATCAACTCAAGTCTGAATCACACTTGTCACTATTTGCCCATAAATCAATGAAACCTGAAATTAATATTTCTGTCTGTGGTCACCAGTTAGCCTAACTCAAATACCAAGAGTTTGCCTCCATGTACCCTTCACCTAGAGTCAGCAGTGTGTAGAGTCTTTTTTCTCAATACTGAGACATGGAGACCATTGCTCTCCAATATTTCCTTAACCCAAAATCCCACAGTATTTGTTCGGACAAGGTCTTGGGCAACCCTAAAGTAACAAATCTGTGTCTTTGAAGAAATTAGTGTCTTCAGCACTAACCCCATGCTTGCTTTGTTCCATCTCTGCTAGTAGAGACAGCAGGCAGAATGGAGACCAAAGACCCCATTCTTGCCAAGGAAAAACACCCCCAGAAAAAGGTAAAAATTAAAAAGTAAGCTGAGTGAGTCGGAACAAAGGAAAGTCAGCTAGTTTACCTTTAAACCAGCCACTGCTACATTTCTTATCTGAGCAAGTTTCCTGCTTTTCCTGGAAACCTGGCTTATAAGGGGATACAGCTCACAAACACCCCTTCTGGGTCTGTGAACACTCTGAAGAAAATTAACAGCCACAGAAGATGCTGTGGCAAGGCCTGGCAAGATACGTTATCTAGACCATTCCCTGCCCAGTAAACAGTCAAAGCAAATAGCTATTGTGGAGATTTGTATTTGACTATAGCAGAAATCAAGGGAATAGCTCAAGCCCTGAAATATATAGAGAGCTCATGTCCTTATGGCAGAGGAAGACCCTCTGTGGCGATGATGAGAGGAAAATTCCTCTCTCCCACAGATTCTTCAGAGGAGATTGATGTCAGTGGAGTTTTACTCCACAGTGAACCAGTAGAGATTAACACACACACACACACACACACGAATCTGTGTGTGTGACCACAGGCAGGAGGCTGCCCCCTCTTGAGGCTCAGGTTCTGGATTTCTCAAGGCTGCTCAGACCCTTAAAGTTCATGATTACAGAAACAATAGGAGATGACATACTAGCTCAGAGAAACTGCTGATTTCTTTGTTCCTTTCCTCAGGTTACCCTCTGGGCTAATGAACAAATAGCCTTCAATAAAAGCAGAGTGAAACAAACACTCGGGGGATTTGTGTGAAACAAATCCCACAAAAGGGCAGTGGTCCCCTGTGCTCCTTTTTACCTTTGAAAATTCTATTCTGTGGATCTTGTCTCTTTATCTTTTGCCATTTCTAACCTTACATTTCTTCTGTCAGTCGTCAGATCCACAGGTCTTAATAGACCCTGCCCCCAGGGCGGCACCCTCCATTATAACATTCCCAGGTTTGAATTCATAAGATAGAGGCTGTGCTCGACTATTATTAGAAGGTGGACATGAGACTGTAACACAGCCTTCTTTCCAGAAAAGAGGAAATGTATGATAAAAGACTGTACTCTGAGATCATAGAGATCATCCCACATACCCCAGCCCAAGGATAACCTGTGCTCCAGAGTGGAGGCTCTGGAGAGCAGCTGCCCTGCACTTACGCGGAGAGTCTCTGCCCTCAGCCACTGGGGTGCTCAGCATAAGCAGAATCACCATCACAACTGCTGTCCAAAGGCTCCTAGGGATCTGCAGGGCCACCTTCCAAGACATAATTGAGAACAAGGAGATAAATAAGGGTAGTCAACACAGTTCACACCTGATGGATCTGATGTGCCCACCTCAGAGAATAAAAACTTATGAAAACTTTCATGCCTGTTGGGATTGGAGAGTTCTAGGAAAGAAGCCAATCAGCACTGGAGCTAAAAGACATCATCTGTCTCTGGGGAGACATATTTTATGAAGGTCTCAGTCCAATGCCTTGCATTGTATCTTCATTAAAATTGCTCTGGATGAATGTTTGATACCTGTCGAGATAAAATTATAGATGATGCCTATCTAGATCTGAAGATTGAATGCTTTCAGGTTTTAAGACATCTCTTTGATGTTTATTAAAAACCTATTGTTATAATACTTGGGATTTTTTGTAGGGGAAACTAAATAGGGATTATATTTTAGGGGACAAAAATTTGTTGCCACAGAGATGTTCACTTGTATTATCTTAAACACTGAGGAGCCTTAAGATGGGGTGGAAAGAGGAGAATTCTTAGAGAGAAAGGATTTTCAGTTGTAGTTCTGCCACTAAAGTACTTTGTAAGAGTCAATTAATTACATAGCCTCTTTTTGCTGGAGGCTTCCCTATGTAAAGCGTAGATCATATTTTGTGCATTTTCATCTAGATCTTTATATATACAAATTTAGGAGTAACATAAATTGTTTAGTATTGCAAAAGTTTTCTCAGCTGTCACGTGTAACTGTTGGAAATATCAAGTTAATATGTTGAACAAGCAAAGAAAGTGACACCCAGTCCTGCTACCAAGGGATACTTTATTATGCACTAATCCATCACATTCACTGTCTTTGAGTGAAAAATACTTGAAATATTAATTAATTTACTTTTCTTTTATAAATTCTTCACTTCCTTAAATCCCCTATAAATAACCATGCAGGTACATCTGATGTCTGCAAAGGCACAATACACAAACTTTTATAGCTTTTAGACACCGTTATCTTTAGTTTTGAGGACAGAGAGCAAAGAATCTAGAGAATCATTTCTCTAGAAATGACAGTATTGACAAGGGGGTAGATGTTTAAAGTGATATATTGTACTATGCCAGCTCTAGATACCAAAATCCCAAATGGCAGAAATATTGATGTTTTTAAATAAATTTATTATTTATAAGACTCCTCTTGCACATGTCTAAGGACAGTGCTAAATGTTTGTAAAACAATTAGAGCAACCTGCTAAACATTAATAGCGGCCCTAAAAAAAGATAGTATCTTTCCATCCCTTAGTCTTCGTTGTATTTTAGGTTCTCCTTTTAAAATAGAGGGCAGGATCTAAAAGTAGAATATAAGGAATTTCTCAGGTAAACAGAAATAAGTTTACATTAGTGGCACATAAATTGGGTTATTCCAATATTCTGTATTAGGTGCATAGTTCTAGAGCACCTGAGACTAGGAAAGTTGCTGCTGGGCTTCCACCAGCAGTGGTACACTTGGGATCAGGGTAACCCTAGCATAGAAGGGTCTCCACTGGTGCAATTGAAACATAAAGGAGGAACCAAACTCAAACCTGAAATGGGTTAGAGGTAAAGAATAATGGTCAGAGAGGGGCGTTAAAGGTGCCTTCAATGTCCTCAGCCCCCACCTCAGAACCTCACGGAATAAACAGAGGCCTCTGATCTATCACCGCCCCTCCTGTCCTAAGTGGGAAGGTTCTGTCATTTCTATTCTGAAGCTGGGAAAGGAAAACTGCAGTGCTGCCTCAGACCTGTGGATTTTCCACTTTCACAGGCCTCTCACACAGACTTTCCAACTAGCAACGAAAGTGTCAGTTTAGAACTCTTTTCTGATTGGCTAATGCCTCATCTGACTGACTCTGGTTTAGACTTCTGCCAGGTGCTTCCCTGGCCCAGCCTCCTCTACAGTTCTCTGCATGGTCTTGGGCAGCATAGGACTAAAGATGATAATGATTTATTGGATTAATTCACAAATAATTTTTCAAAACAAGATGATGGAACCTTGATGATGTAGAGGTCATGACAGGGCTTAAAGGCATTGTGGGTGTGCTTCTTAGAGGACATGATGGCTCTAAAAAGTGGAATAGTCAGTGAAAAACTTAAAATAACTTAGCCCAAAAAATCTAATGTGATTTTGTTTTTTTGCATTTCATTGTGACATATGAACTCTTCATATAAGCCCAAAAACTTCAGTAGAAGATGTTTCATGATAGTATTTGAGGCCAGGTGCTGTGGCTCATGCCTGTAATCCTAGCACTCTGGAAGACCAAGGTGGGCAGGTCGCCTGAGCTCAGGAGTTCAAGACCAGCCTGAGCAAAGCAAGATCCTATTTCTACTAAAAATAGAAAAACCAGCCAGGTGTTGTGGCAGGTGCCTGTAGTCCCAGCTACTCGGGAGGCTGAGACAAAAGGATCACTTGAGCCCAAGAGTTTGAGGTTGCTGTGACCTATGACGCCATGGTACTCTACCCAGTGTGACAGAGTGAGACCCAGCCTCAAAAAAAAAAAAAAAAAAAAAAAAAAAGACTTGTATTTGTAGTGTATCAGAGGAGAGAAGGGAGGAAATTCAAGAAGGGGATGTGTTCTATAATTATGCACACCAAACACCAAGTAATAGGTGAAGTATTCTAGTATTCTAGTATACTAGAATTTCTAGCTTTGTCATCATGTAACGAAAGTATCAATTGAGAATGATTTATTATATATTAACGACACTTATTATGTTTTTGTGGAGAGCAGGCTATGAGATGGCAGGAAACTTACAGCCTGGGGAACCTTCAGAGAATGAGCCCCCAACTGCTTCTCCTCCATTTCAAAGATAGCCATATTCCTTTCTTCAGGCTCCCTCTGCCAGAAATCATGTAGCCCTTTCTTTGTCTAGTTAACTATGCAGAGATCCTTGAGATTTCTCCCTTCTTTCTCCTTATCATATGCTAACAAAGTTCAGTAGAAACAACTAAGTCACATAGTTCTCCCTTTGTTTTGTTAACTAGGCAGAGATCCTCGTGAACTCTCCCTTCTTCTTGTTATATGTTAAGGAAGTTGAGTAGAAACCAATAACAAGATGATTTGTCTGTATTCAAGTCATATACAGTTTCCAATCATATTGTAAGACCAAAATTATGTCTTTTGTCTATGCTACTTCCCCTGGATAACCCTGTACAGATACTATAAAATAAAGCTGATTTGGTGCTTTGGTGCTGGTTGTAGCCATCAGCTCAGTCAGTCCTCCCTATCCCATCCTTTGTCTCTGTGTCTTCTCTTTTGCTATATTTTCCTCAGTCTCCACCAGTTCCACTCTGGTTTGCTCCCCTTCACCATGCTGGTTTGTGATATGTTTTATAATAGAAAGTCTAGGGCAGCGCCTATACCAAGAGTGGCAGGTTTGAACCCAGCCCCAGCCAAACTGCAACAAAAAATAGTTGGGCAGTGTGGCAAGGACCTGTATTCCCAGCTACTCAGGAGGCTGAGGCAAGAGAATCACCTAAGCCCAGGAGTTGGAGGTTGCCGTGAGCTGTGATGCCATAGCCCTCTACTGAGGGTGATAAAATGAGACTGTCTTCAAAAAAAAGAAAGAAAGAAAGAAAGACTAGAAATAGTGCAGTCTTAAGGGTTGATTCAGTTTATACCCATGTCAACACAGACCTAATTATTTCTAACTCTCTGCCCTTCCATCTACCAGCATTGGCTTCATCCTATAGTTGATTCCCCATGTGGTCATAAGGAATATGCTGGTTATTCTTAGTTAAGCTGACCGTGTCCACTCACTGTCCTTATTGGGTCCTGCTCTGTGCCTCAAAGACTAATCTAAGGATTAAATCATGTAGTCAGACTTTACAGCTGGCTCATAATTTGACTCAGCCAGTGGGATGCACCAGCAGAAAATCAGAAGGTTGAAAGAGAGCAAAGCTAAGGTGCTATGGTATTTTTTTCTCCACCCTTTCCTTGCTTTCATGCATATTTGTTCTGGCGGTGGCTGGCACAGCCATTGCTTTGTCAGTTTTCTTTGTGTCTTTAAGCTTCCCACTCTTGCTAGTGGAAGCTAGTTCCTCCTACCTTCACTAATTTATACCTCCATAAATGCTCTTAAAATTAAAGTATTTTCATGCTGAATTATTCAAATGGAACTGTTTCCTACTGTGATCCTGATTGATACAAGCAGGCTCCTATCAACATCTATGGTAATATACTCCCTTACTTATAGAACTGTGTAGAGAGAGACTGGTTTTACTGTCTGAGAAGTCTTGAGAAAACTCTCAACACGTATCATTGGCTATAATTGTAGAAGGTCTGTCTAACCCTGAACCAGTCCATGATACAGGAGATGAGATTACCATGATTAACTTCTGACTAATCATATGACATGTGCTATGTTTTGGCTATGGTTTGTTTGTTCCCACCAAATCTCATGTTGAAATTAAATCTCCGGTGTGGCAATATCATGAAGTGTGATCTAGTGGGAGGTGCTTTGGTCATGGGGGAGGATTTCTCATGAATAGATTAATGTCCTCCCTTTAGGGTAATAGTTCCTAGGAGAACTGGTCATTAAAAGAATTTGGCATCTCCCCCTCTCTCTCTGTTGCTTCCTCTCTCACCATGTGATCTTTGTACACCTGGGCTCCCCTTCACCTTCTGTTGAGACCCTCATCAGATACAGACTTTCAGTCTTTCCAGACCTAAGAATTGTAAGCCAAATAAATCTTTTTTTGTTATAAATTTCCCAGCCTCGGGTATTCCTTTATAGCAACACATGGAAAAAATATAGTCAATTTTGAAGCATTTCCCCCTACAACTATCAGAACACAAAATATATATCCTTGGGTTTTGTAACATTCTTGAGGAAGAGTCTTGGATTTCCACAGAGTATATAATGGTTCTTAAATAATATTTTCTAGATCTCATAAAGCTTTGAGTTTCCAGCAAATGACTGGGTAAGATATATAGATAAATAAGAAGAAAAATATAGCTAGATACCAGATAAATACATAGTTCTGTCTATTTACTTATGAACAGGTCTGCTTGCATATATTTTGAGATATATTCATTTACTTTTTTCAACAAATACGTTAGAGACCATATACAAAGTCATTACTTTCATATAGCTTACAAACTAATAGAGAAAGAATTTCAATATACTCCAAGCAGAAGAAATCTAAAGAAAACCACACTAAGCACATCAAGAGAAAATTATTGGAAAAAAAATTATAAAGAGATAATATGAAAGGATTAAGGTAGCCAAAGTTGTTTTTTTTTTTTTTTTTTTTTAAGTTTTACTATGTTTATTTTATATCATGATTTCTCAGTCCTTATTAAGTTGATACCATTGGGGAAATAGATACTCCCTACCCTTTTTGTTGCATGTGTGTTAGCAGGAATAGGAAGGACAGAGTATGAGACAATAACCAAAGAGTGCAAGAATTGGGAAAGATTAAAAAAGAAAGATGAAGTTAGAGAGAGACAGAGTGAATGTTGATATGAACCCCTCTCTAAATAAGCAGTATCAACCAATAAAGTACAAAGTTGACAACATGGAGACTTTTCTTTTCACAGAAATATCTGGTACTACATTCAAGATACATTAATTATACAGCATCTTCTGTGAGGCATTATGTGTATATTCTTTCTTTCCTCACTTTAAAGTCTCAAAGTTGACATTATTCAAGAAGCATTTTTAGTATATTTTTAAGCAAATATTAATTTGATAATATAAACCAAGCCTTGTTAGCAGAAAGCACTGTTAGCTGCCATGTAAAGGTCTTTCTTTCAAGTAAAACTTTGTAGAGCTTCATATCAGAGGAACCTCTTGAAGGAACTACAACACTAAGTATAGATTAAATTAAGATCACACCTTCATTGAAAATTAGCTAATATCTTATCCAGACAGTAATTTTAAATAAATTGTTCTCTTATAACCTTCCTCCACCCCCTAGTTCTTCCAAAGGTCTTTATCCAAATGTTTTGGTGCTCCATAAGTGACTATGAGGCAGACTTGCTTCTATGCTGGAAAACCTATCACTGAGAAGATCAGAATATGTGAAGATAACTTTGAATTATTTTCCTCTCATCAGTTCTGCCCAATCCACAGGGGTAAAAAATGGATGAGATTTGATGTCTACAACACCAGCAACTCTAGAACCAAGGTGTTCCAGAGGATTGAACTGCAAGAGCTGTTGAATGAGTGAGTGAGCCTCTTCAGAGACACATTCTGGCATGTTCAAAGTAGTGTATTTATTCCTGCCGGATGGCACTCAACCAGAGTCTTGCCAGTGAGAAGTTCAATGAGGACAGTACCCAAACCACCAATCACTTCCGGGAGCCAATACCCTAAGAAAAAAGCTTATAATAGAAATTTACAGCCAGGAGGAATTTATGGGCGGATAAGGCGTTGTGACTCTTGATTCCAGGAATTTGGTTCCAGAAACTAAAAACACCACACCCGTTACCAGAGATCCCCCACCCTAAACTCACCCATGGGCATATTCCCCCTCTGCCTGTATTTATATGACTGTTGAAAAATAAAGTTTTCAGAGCTTGATCAGAATCCTGTCTTGCTCTCGTCCTCTATGTCTCTCGTTCTCTCTTTCACCCTCTCACCCCATACCCTAGGTCCCTGCTGAACTAGCCCCGCAGGCCGGAGCAAATCACAGGCTTCAATTTTGTTGTGCTTGCTCTAACCTCTGGGGCACAGTATATTCTTTCTGTGGCATCACTGTCATAGGAATCTTCAACCTTCAATCTCCACCTGCTAAAATACATTAGCTGAATATATCCTCTATTATTCAATAAGATTTGAACCATGGTTTGGTTCAAATCATGGCACACAATTCCCTCTCCATATAAAGCATCAAGGGCTATCACCATTTCAGCTGTCCATCTTTGAACGCAGCCCTCTGGGGTGTAAAACCTGGAGTTAAGTGGTAAACTTTTGTCAAATTCCTCAAAAATCTGATGTATATCCTTGTCTCCTTCTAGCACTACCCCACTTTCTCCCTTAGAGTCAGAGTCTCTCTGGAATAAAGAAGTTGGTTCCTCTTTAGCTAAATCACTGGTTTGATCTGCAAATAGCAATACTTCTTCTGTTTTTAAAGTGCCTGTGTTTGCAATATATTCATTATCACCTAGAAATATGGAATAAACATTCTTTGGTGTTGTTTGCAGTTAATGTCTACCCAACCACTCCAAGTCCTTGAAACTCAGGGTCTGAACTATGTAGCAAAGACACATCTCCTGAACTACTATGACCAAGAGTTGCTACAAATAATGTCCGAAGATCTTCCTGTACATTGTGTTTCTCTGGGATTTGGGCCTAGAGGAATCATTCAATTCCTCTGTGCCTTTCTCTTCATGTGCTTGGTATTGTTCAATACTAAGACTGAGGCATAAAAATCTGGGGCTTCCAATAGTTTACTTTCTTTTATTTATTTGTTTATTTGTTTGTTTGTTTTGAGAATGAGTCTCACTATGTTGCCTTGAGTAGAGTGCTGTGACATCACAGCTCACAGCAACCTCAAACTCTTGGGCTTAAGCGATTCTCTTGCCTCAGCCTCCCAAGTAGCTGGGACTACAGGTGCCTGCCACAACACCCAGCTATTTTTTCGTTGTTGTTGTTGTTGTTGTTATTGTTGTTGTTATAGTTATCATTGTTGTTTGGCAGGCCCAGGTAGGATTTGAACCCACCAGCCCCAGTATATGTGGATGGCACCCAAGCCAGTGAGCTATAGGCACCAAGCCCCAATAGTTTACTTTCTATCATGCCTGTATTAGTCTGTGTAAACTTAGTAGGTCTCATTGCTGCAGCTTGTTCTTGTACTTGTTGTTGTTGTTGTTGTTGTTGTTGTTGTTGTCTCCAATTCACCAGGTAGATTTACAAAAAGATCAGGTCTTCCTTCATCAGTACCACTGACATCATCAGAAGCAGCATCTTTAAATGAAATAACTACCACTGAGTCATCTGCACCCCTACTAATGGTGTCATGAGCTTTAAACTCTATCGTGATTTCACTGGTATTAAAACTCCTAGAAATGGTGTCTCCATATGGAAAAGTAAAGAATGTTTTCAAAGGCTCTAATTTTAGACTATACTATTTTTCTCCAAAATCAAATTCTAGGAGTTCACTTGTGCTATCCTTAATGTCTATCCTAAAAAATTCCATGGGGCTATTTTTCAGTCTACTAAGGAAAGCTGATGTTCTTAGAGAACTAACTTTTTCTGGGTCATCATCTCTGGGGAAGAACTTTCATGAGCTCTCAGCTGAGTTCTGGGGCTGTCACTGTCAGCCACCAGGTGTTCTGGAAAGCTTTTAATAGCTGTAGTATCAACACCATTCCCTTCAGTCTTCATGAAGGGCTTCTTGTTCAAAGACCCTGGCTCAATCTTTTCTTGCCCATATTCATTGCATAATGCTAAATAACTAGTAGTGCATTCTTCTTTTGAACTTGAACCAGAATCTGGCCATTTTGGAGAATTATCTTGACCATCATCTTCCTGATTGCTATCATCTTAGGAACTTGGAGTAAGACTAGTCTTCAAAGGCAGACCTTTAAGCAAGCTTGCATCATCACTTCCTCTGGATTCAAATCTGGGGCCGTCCTGAGGACTAGAAGTTGGCCTTTGCAGGTAAACTTCAGTAAATGCTGATTTTTTCATTTCCTTGATTTCAAAGCTTTCATCAGGACTTCTGTTTAGAAATTTTCTGATATATGACCAGAGTTTGCCACCTTGTCAATCACCCCAAAGATCCTGAAAGCCTTTAGCTCCTCAGCAGGGCTCCTTAGGTTCCAAGGTGGCCTTAAACTGAGTGATCCTGGAGGCTTAAATACATCATCAAGTTCAAGTTTTCCATAAAGACTAGAGATAATCTCTGCCCACATGGGCTACTCTGCTGTTCTCTTCACAGCTTCTTGAGGGATAGGGCTTGACTCTCCTTGAACACCTTCTTAAAGTAAATCAACTCCTTTCCTGTAAAATTCAGAAACAGCTTCATAGTCATCTTCTTCCTATTTATTTAATTAATTAATTTATTTATTTTTGAGACAGAGCCTCAAGCTGTCACCTTGGGTAAAGTGCTGTGGCATCACAGCTCACAGCAACCTCCAACTCCTGGGCTCAAGCGATTCTCCTGCCTTCACCTCCTAAGCAGCTGGGACTACAGGCGCCCACCACAATGCCCAGCCATTTTTTGGTTGCAGCCGTCATTGTTGTTTGGTGGGCCCAGGCTGGATTTGAACCCACCAGCTCAGGTATATGTGGCTGGCACCTTAGCTGCTTGAGCCACAGGTGCCGAGCCTCTTCTTCCTATTTAAGCCAGCTTTATTAATTCTCCTGCTTTCTCCAAATATCTCTCTTACCAAACTTGGATTATAAACTGCCAGGAAAGAGACTATGACTTTCCCATTCTTCTGTTTTGTTCTGTTCACTGTCAGAAGAAACAGCCCCTAGTGCTGAAGAATCTGAAGAAAGGCTGAGACCAAAAGTTCTACTGGGAGAATTCTGATTGGAAGCCATTCCATCATCTAAGTCGGCAAGAGAATCCACATCAACAGTAAGAGATATCAGATCACTGTCACTGGAGAAGCCTTCTGTACTACACTCAGGAAAGGTATCAGTGAGGGAATCTGAGTAAGCTTCAGGAGGACCAATTAATTCAGAACCATCATTAATTATTCCACCCTAAAAAGATTAGAACAGTTGTGTTTCACTCTCACTTGTGGAGGAGACCCACGGGATCAGGAAAATTAAATATCCCACCACTCATATATTTTGCTGGTTACATATTCTTGAAAAAATCTTCAAACTGTTTACTGTTGGAAAGAGCAGGAATATTGGCAGAGAACTGCAGCAGGTCTTCAGCACACTGTCTTCTCTCTTCAATAACAGCTTCATCAAATCGCCCAAACACTATTCCTTTAGCAAATGGAGGAAACAGTTCTGACTGTCGGAATAAGTTTTTGCGAATTTGCCAGAGTTCTTTGTGTAGTTTCTTAAAATCACTGTATCTCTTCCACACGATTATCTCCTGGACATCCTCTGGATTTCTTTGTGAAACGACCCGGGCGGTGACTTTATACACTGTGTAGCCCCGCGGGTGTCGCTGGGGCTCGGTGACAGTATAGAAACGGGCCAGGTCGGCACCCCGCTCCCGGGAAGAAGTCATCCTCCCGCTGCCTCTGCCGCCGGCCGCCGTGGACCATCGGGGCAACTCGGCGCCGCCGCGGTCCAGGTTCCCCACGCAGCTGCAAAGCGGCGAGGGGGCGGTGGCTCCACGGCGGCGGCTCCGCAGTACAGAAGCCTATCAGTAAATCTTATTAAGACATCCTAAGATTCCTACATTAGAAAATTTGTGTCTTTCATCTTAAGAGATTCAACCAATTAATTTGAAAATATTTCTTCTATATCTTTTTTTCTCATTCATTTCTGAAATCCTAATTACACCAATATATGTTGAAATTTTTCTATTTTCATGCCCCATAGCTTTCATATTTCATTTACTCTCTGTGCTCCATTTTGAATGACTTATCCAAACATGTCTCACAATTCACTAATTTCTTTTCACCTTCATATAATCTGTTGTTTAATTCAAACTTTGAATTCTAGTTCTCATAGTCTTAATC